>CAAKHG010022082.1:9628-28882 GCA_901007715.1 Dactylopterus volitans
CCCCCCCCCCCCCCCCCCCCCTTTTTCTTGGAGCCACGCGCGGCGCCGCGCGAGAGTTTTCTTGGGAGTGAAGTAGCCTGTGCAGATAAGTCATGATATAATGGCGGCCATTTTTCTCCACCAACATGGCTTCCGTGGGATCCACG
The DNA here is from genome assembly GCA_901007715.1 of Dactylopterus volitans. Classification (NCBI taxonomy): domain Eukaryota; kingdom Metazoa; phylum Chordata; class Actinopteri; order Syngnathiformes; family Dactylopteridae; genus Dactylopterus; species Dactylopterus volitans. Next base: position 9,775 of record CAAKHG010022082.1, read on the forward strand.
GGGGGTTGACAGCTGACTGGGACATATGGAGTTGCAGGACGACGCCGGGTCTCCAGCTGCTATCGGCTTATCGTGCATGAATATTTAAAAAAAAAAAAGAGAGTGCGACGCCGATTCGAGGCGGCCATGGCTGCGAAACGTGGCACTTGTTGAGGGGGAGAAAAACCCGCGTCGGGCGCATTGAAGGCGACATTCGTTTGCATTTATTTTATTTTATTTTTTATGTTATCTGGATGCAGCCTCCCATCGTTATGTCAGTTTTTTTTGTTTCTCTAGATCGAATTTGCACTCTGTCATCAGAGTTCTGGTTTATGTTGGATGCAGCTGAGCTGGTGTCGTAGCACCTCCGTATGGGCTCGGCTTCAAACGCGCCGGACCTTTTTTGATCTCCCGCACTGCAACTTGATGGAATCGCTCGTCAGACTCCCACCCTGGTAAACATGAAAGCCTGTCACGGCTCCACACCCCGGTTTGTGACGCAGGCTTTCTGTCATAAATGTGCAAGTCCTCGCTGAGATATTGCTGATGACATCATCGGTCGCTGTGGAAAGTTGTTTTTTTTTTTTTTTTTCCCTTTCCCCGAGAGTGTCTGAAGACATTATCGGATACACGGGCAGTTGATAAACACTGACGTTACCGAATGAAACAAGACGAGAGCTCAGACGGAGCTACCATTTCTGGGTGCCCGAAGGGAGACTGGTTGTAGTTGAGGTGAAACGAATGCTCCATCAACCTTCTGCACAGCAGCCATGCGGGCATGAAAGTGTGGGCAAATGGAGGCGTTTCTTATGACACTAGCGACGGTTTCGGTTTTATTGAATTAAAAGCGCTATGCAGTGTGATTAACGGCATCCATATTCCCGCTCATGCCACGTCAAAATGGCCGCTGAGCAGAAGGTCCATAATAAATTTTCATAAAATGTTCCAGTCGAGTTCTGAGTAACCTGAAGTGCTCGTAAACTTTTCATTTCAAAAAAAGAACTGCATCCAGAAAGTAGGCAGCATTTGCAGCAGCCAACGAGAAAACTTGATTTAAAAGTAAGGTGCCTTCACAAGTGTTTCATGTGTGACTGGTCCTGCTGATCTCCTGCGTCCATTTCTTCTGTCGCAGACATCTCCTCTGAAGTACACGATTGTCAGCCTCTCTGTGTTGCGTTTCGGTGCCTCGCTCGTCTCTGGATCTCACATTTGCCAAAACTCCTGTCACAGTCAGCGGGACCGACTGCGAAGTCCATGTCCTGCGGTGGCCGAACACGCGGTGGCAGGTGATTTCTGCTGGAGGCTACTCATACTTTTGGGCAGCTCTCCTCCTTGTTAGCAGCGCTTCAGTAGACGTGGTCATAGCTTTTTTTAGCTTTTCTATAGGGACTTGGCGCACGCACACACACAAAGTCCTGAATGCATTTTGGTCTTGAATCCACTGAGGTGATTGCAGCGGTGATTGTTGTGTTGAGGAGACGTGCTCCTGCTAACACCTTGTTTTTCCTTGTTCTTCTCATGGGCTTCAGACAGAAGGTGGTCACCGCACGTATTTCTTTAGGGGTCCAGTCAACTCTATTTTGACAGAATTTGCAAAACGGCTTCCTGCCTGCTCATTGGTGGCTATTCCCCTCCTCTGAATTTGGGGGTTAGTTTTGAATTTTACAGCTTGTAGACACCCTGTTTGTATCAGGCGGCAGCTTTGACTTTGTTGTGCAGTGGCTTAAGACCGGTCCCACACATGAGAGTCCCTCTGGACCATTTTGTTTTCTGCATAAAAGGGGAACTTGGGTAATAATTTTCTAAATTGTGGGACTCTTAAAACCCGAGACAGTCTGCTTGTTCCTGCCATTTGTCAACGTTTCTGTTTGATATTTAGTGTAATACTGAAACTATATAAAATCAACGATTTTATTTACTAGAGCTTTCAAAATTACGTTCACTGGCTTTTGGCTGAATGACGTCGATTTTGAAGACTTGGCCGAGTCAACTAAAGTCAAGTGAATTCTGTTTGCATGGAGCGAGGGGGTTGAAACACAGATCACATTGCTTCAGTGGACTTTACAATCTGCACAGTGAATCACACACTCTGTCCAGAGTCTTGATTTGGAAGAGAAAAAACTCAGTTAAACTGGAAATAACACACCACGATTCGCTGAGTCCAGCAGCCGGTTAAGTTGCAGTTTACGTCCATTTTTGTCCACAATATTTTTACTCATCACTTTTAATGAATTGTATTAATATGCCAAGAGTTAAAAATTCATCATTTCAGTCTATTAAACGTTTATCTAAAATGCCCAAAACCGTGTCAGAAAGGCTTTTAACCCCTCGGACATAAGTTAGCATTCATGCCAAATCTAAAGACGTTTTTGAAATATTGTGTTCATGAGAATGATACAGGTTGCAGGGAAATTGACTATTGACCTCTTTGATGCAAATATATCATGTCATCAGTTCAGATATTTTTATGCATGTTTGTAGGAATCAGTAGATGATATAGAATTATGGCCAAAATGTTTATTTTTTTACGAGGCCACTGCGACATTGATCTTCCTGAGATTGTGTGTTCACAAAACAAGGACAGAACTGAAGTCGGTGTCCTTGACTTTCGTGATAAATTTCAAGATTTTCCCTCTTTGAGAGATCACATTTCCAAATACGGCATGGATGGGCACCCCAAAACAAAAACGGCTGTTGCCACGCAGATGTTTAAAAAAAAACCTTGTGATTGGGCTGGGTATTCTTGTGAGCCTCATGATTTGATTCGATTTTGATTCAATATTGATTTAAATGCTTCAGTATCGATTCATTAATAAATAGAAATGCACAAATAATTTATTAGACTACCTACTACTACTACTAATTTTTAAAATACTTATCTATATATTTTCATGCCCATATGAACAGCAATGGTGTAACTAGTCTCATTTTTGAGTCGTAAAACACCTGAAAATAAAGCATTAGCACAATGTTGCGCTGAATGTGGAGTACAAAAGTAAAAAAAAAAAAAAAAAAGTGAAATTAAATGAGATGGAAGTCTCAACTGTCATCTGGAAGTCTCAAGTCCCATCACACGTCAGAGCCGCCCTCTCGGCTGCTGTCTTCACCTCCCGTGTACAGCTTCAAATGGCGATTTCAGTCACGTGCTTGCGTGTTGGAACGGCGTATCGTGGTTCGAGTGTGTGTGTGTGTGTGTGTGTAACAACATCTTAAAACGTCCGTTTTCCACGGCACCGTATGGCCGCAGGTCCTTACACATGAAGGAGGCCACAGATCATTTGTCTTCCGTGCGCGGGCAGAGCTTGGCGGCAGAGTGCAAAGAAAGGAGGTGTTGAGCTGCGTCTGTTTCAGAATCCACAGGTGGAAGCCGCAGGTTGCCGCAGAACGTCAGCATGGTGTCGGCTTAAGTGGCTGCGCAAGTTCGCGGTGCTGTTGCAGTACTTTAGTACCGCCTGCCACAGCTTCCAGAAGACCTTACCCTTGTCTTGTTTCCTGTGTTCCGGGTTTGCGCTGGAATCCAAAATGACTCCAGACGCCTGATTTCAAAGCTGAAGGCGCGGACTTAGCGCTGCCGCCGCTCGCTCCGTTGCTTACCATGTTGCGGTTGCGTCGAGTGCGGCCGCCGTCCGTACAATGCGAAGCACACGCAGGCGGCTAGAATCGATTCAGAGGATTATCTAGATTGATATTGGATTGTGAACAAAATACCGTGCAGCGCATTGATGAATCGATATTTTTGATCCACCCCGAACTTGCAACAGGATAAAAAAGGAAGAATTTCCAGATATTCATAGCAGAATTCCTGATGGATAAAGATAATAAATATATTAACAGCATAGCTCAACGGGGGCAACTAAGTAGCAAGAGGTGTCACCCCATTACACCTGTGCCACAGCACTTGTTTTACATTATGGTGTCGTGGAAGAGGGCAAAGCACACAGAAAGAATTAGTAATTTACACATTTATTAAAGAAAAAGAAGTAGACATGTGGATTGCCAGACATAGATGTTGATCCATGAGGGAGGGAGAGAGAAGTTCCTCTGCAGCCGACTTTCCAACCGAGAAAATCATGAATAAAAAGACAGAGGGAGGGGACGAGAGAGAAGGGGAGATGAGGAAGGCAGCGCAAGACGAGAGGGGTTTGAAAAATGCAGGTAATGCTTAATTCAACTCTCTGTAAACTGCTGTGGTTGGTAGGGCAAACCTGAACTGTAAAAGTAGCCCTGCAAGGTTGCCGAAACCAGCCCACAAAGCCTATTTCCAGATATATCATTAATTGAAAGTAAGGGTGAATCAAAAGTATTCGCGTGTGGACTCAAAATGCCTCAATAGAGCCAGATTGTCAGATATTCCAAAGGAAGGGGGCCCGAAAAGGGGTGGGAATCTGAAGGCACCTCCACAATATTGTTTCAGATTCAGATGGTTACAATGCGATTTATGAAACAAATATCCATGTATCTGGGTGCAGTAAAGAATTGTCATTTATCGCCATGATTTATTTTTAACCAGCATGTGATGACTTGATATTTTTATAACACACTGTATTTATAATGAACCGTGATTATAAATAAAATGACAAAATGTCCCTCTGCTAATTTTTATTATAGTAGTGACAAATGGACAAGATATGAAGTTGAAGGTTACACTGGCCAACTTATTTCGCAGCACCGCAAACAACCAGTAGAGCAAACAAAAGCATCAGCATCCTTGTGGGAAGTAGACTAGACTCGAGACTCAAGCCAAACAGGTGCGAGGCGCACACACACACACACACACACACACACACACACACACACACACACACACACAAAGGCACACCTGAACTCGCCTTCCCCCGTCCTCAAACCCCGGAGATTCGTGGCCCGGCTATGTTAGCTTCCTGCTCGCGCGGCATCAGCCCTTCTTGTTTGTTGTGCCACCCTCTCACAAAACAACTGTTCCCCCAAATATTTCATTTTTCGTCAAACCCAACTTGCATACGGTGGCCCTTGTCCAGGCCCCCTTTTTTTTATCATCAACTTCATAAAATCAAAAACGCTTCCATATGCCATTTCTCAACTCGGCAGGTGCCAGTGGGATTAGATCAGCCCCTCTTACATGTAGACCGGTTTACCTTGAAACGCCGAGCACATGTTTTAATGTCTGTGACGTTTCCATCCAGCTGTTGAGGGAACGCCCAGACGTCAGAGGCGCGTATGCTGCGTGCACGCCGCTAATACTCTTGCAGATGTCCAACTTATAGCTGTAGTTCAGCACTTGAGAGGTTGGTTCAGGCAGTCATGATGTTGGAAATTGAGTTTTGAAAGTCCGATTCTTGACTGTATTGAGACGTAATCCTCCAAAAGAGAATCGCGGTGCGTTCAAAAATTGTTTTTTTTCTTCCAGCGCAAACGGAAAACAAGTTGGTGACTGAGCTGCAGTTATATCTCAGGTGGCCAGATGCCTAACAAAGCATTTTTTTTTGGATTATATTGATTTGAGAATTTATGTTCATAGCTGATTAAAGTGACAATACTTGTTCAGGGTTGTGATTTAAATCACGGAACAACCCAAATAAAAGTTTTTTTTTTTTAAAAACGCATTATGTCGACCAAGATTTATAGTTTCCCAACCGCAGTACTCCATATTTTAACCACAACATTTGTTTTCATGCTTGGCTCCCTCTCTGTCCTCTTACAGACACTGTGGCTACACTACTCTTCTTCTTCAGAGAAAACATGCACTGATGTTTGACTCACTCCTAAAGCAAACCAGGTAACTATAAGTGCTTGTTGAATGTGTTTTTTACCCTTCATCCTCCAGCCATGAAGCTACTGTATATTACCGAAATTTCATGAATTTTGATTAATGTCTTGTTTATGACCTATGTATCTCTTGTTTTAAATTGTGTTTAACAATTTTCAAGCCATTATTATCGGTTATTACTATGAGTGGGAACCTAATGATTCCATTCAGGTTCGAGGACAACAGTGCAATTATTAAACCTTTACAGATTTTTTTTTTTATTTCTGCCCTATTTCCATTAATCATCATGTGGCTACTTGCTACATTCAAAACTTAGGGTAGTTGTAATGATCATAATGAAAATAGACTGACGAAATTCCATCTTTTAGCTTTAATCAAGTGGAAACGATGTAAAATGGAAGTTCACACCAGCCAACATGTCTTCCCGCGTTGCAGCAAACCAGCTAAACAGACAAAAGTGTGATTATATCCGCATCCTTGCAGTGAATATACGTAGATTTAAGCTAAACGGGTGCCGCATGCACATGCAGCATGTGTTGTTCACTTGAATTTTGTGCGGAGCTCCGAACTTCCCACATTGAGAAATGCAGCGCATCTAAGAAAACAAAATTTCCTCCCACTCCTACTTGGCTGGATGTTGTGAGGGGTATTTTCTTCACCAAGTCAAGAATTCTGGGATCATCCACTTTATCTGCCCTCCGCAGTCTTCCAGGTTTTTCGGTGTTGCTGAGAACGCCAGCGCATTCCTTCCTTCATTTGGCTGCTCCCAAAGTTTTTTGCTTTCTCTTTAACAGCCTTATTTAATTTTTGTCAGCCAAATGACGGCCTGCCTCACTTGCGCTGACGTCTCTTTGGCGATACAATATTGAGAGTTCCAGTGTACAGCTACCTAATGCAAGCTCATCACTTGAACTCAATTCCAGACCCTTTTTATCTGCTTAATTTGTTGTGGAGTACGCGTCAACAGGTGGCACCTGGCCATTAAAAGGCTTGCCAGTCAAACGTCTTATTTATTTTGAGCCTCTAAAACCAAGTGACTGTATAAAAATGGTCGTAATTCCTAGACGGTTGCTGCAATGCTTTTTTTGTTGAACGCTCTAGAAGCTCAAAGTCTACATTTCAGTCATATCTTGATTGCATCATTTGAAATCCCTCTTGGTGTAATAGAGGCAAAATTACATGTTAGGTTCTTACATACCTAATTGTTTAGACTATTTTGTCAGCTATTGGTTTGAAGTGATTTATGCACTGAGATTAGAAACCTGAGGTTCGCTGTGACGAGAATTTCTTTTGTAAATGAACCTTATTAAAATGTTCTTATTCTAATTATCTGGGTCCATCAAATGGAATTGTTTTGAAATTGCAGTGTCGAGTATTGACTGACTAATTGCACTGACTGTGTAATTATGTGGGCTTCTATGTGTGATGTTTTCCCAAAAAGTCCGTTTTGGCTCCTGATGGAAGGCTTCAAATAAACGCCACGTTTGGTGATTGTTATCAGCTGATATTTCATCCGATGATGGGTGATCAGCACCAAAGAGCCCGATCGGATTGACTTTAAGAGTGATCAACTAAAAAAAGAATCTGATCATGGATCTGTGCTGTTGCTTTGTGTTTGTTGATGAGGAATCATCTCTGGCTACATGAATTTATCACTGGGAGTCAGCCGAGCAGTTAACAGACTCCGTTTCATCTTTTCTGTCTGTACCTGCTGATTATCCAACAGGAGCTAGCAGCAGTTTGCAGATATCAGACTGCTGTCTTATCAAGAAACACACAGCAACATTTTTATTAGCGAAGACACTCCTCTGCTCTATCTGTGCTGAGACTGATTATTAAACTTCATGCCTCTGCTTTACTTGCAACTTTATTTCCCCCCAAAATTGGAAAGCTGTGTAAAATGTAAATGGTAACAGAATGTGATAACTTGCAAAAATTTCAAAACCCATATTTAATTGAGAATAGCACAAAGACAACATACTAAATGTTGACACCGAGAAGTATCGTTGCTATGTTTTTTTTTTTTGTTTTTTTTTTTATTTTATGCCATTTCCAAATTTGGAATAGTGGCAAAAAAGTTGTGATTTACAATTTATAATTTGGTTTTGCGCAGTTTTCAATTACATATGAGGTTTCATTGTTTTGCAAATCATCACATTCTATTTCTCTTTACTTTTCACAGCGTCCCAACTTTTTTGGAAATGGTTGTAGTTGAAGCACATGGGATTGAGATTTTATTCAATGGAATAACCTGTGTTATATTTATGCCAGAGCTCCCATGTTATGTCATTCTTACTCAGCTGTCTTACAAAGATGATTTTTTTTTACCTCATTCCTTCCAATTGCATGCACACAGAATTGATCTGAAATGGTGAAGAAAGCCAACGCATTTAAAAATAATTCAAGTATATATATATATATATATATATATATATATATTTTTAGCTCTGAGTAAGGATTTTAAAGGCTTTATTTTAAGATGGCTCATCTTTCCATAAAATCCTGCAGGAAATCCTGATGTATAGGAAATCCCTCTTCCTAATTGTAACAGGGTTGTGTGTGGGTGCTCCACAGTGCTCAATAAATTGTTTTATTTGGCTTTACAGCATTGATGAACGTTTCAGTATTTATTAATGATGAACATTTCTTGGCTTGCAGGAATTTTTAGATGTACAGCTATGGAAGAAGACACAATACCTCATGATTCTGCCAAAAATTGCAACATATCAGTTATAGAGGATGAAAGACAAAAGGTAAAAGACTTTGTGTATAAGCATTTCAGAGAAGAGTCGCTGCTCAGTCATTCGGAAGAGTCGCCTGTCAAGGAATATGGGAGCTCCAGTAAGAAAGATAAACAAACTCTTAATAAAGCCCATTGTAAAGTTCAACAAGGGGCTGTTTTCTCTGGAAAGATTCTGAGCTTTGGATGCTCTGTGTGTAAAGATGACTCCACATATAGCCCCAATGATCTGCTTAAACACTTTCGATCAGCCCACCAAGGAACCCTACCGACATACCCTTGTGATCTGTGTGGTTTTGTCACAAACGAGTTCCCTGCTCTTCAGCGGCACAGGATTGAGCACAGAAATACCCTGGTCACATGTGAACTCTGCAGTGACGGCGTTCAGTACTCCCTGCTTTTGCTTACCAGACACTACATCATGTGCCACAGTATGAATGGACACTTTCACTGTGACTGGTGCGAGTTCACGACGGTGGACGCGGGGACGTTTGTCCAGCACATCCACCATCACAACGAGAGTCCCTGGAAGTGTTCGAAATGCAGACATATTAGCTTGAATGAAGAGGATCACCAAAAGCATATAAACGCTCACACAGGCACGTTCCCTTTCACCTGTCAGGTGTGCGGCTACGGTGCAGCGCGGAGTGAGCAGCTCAAAAAACACATGACAGCCGTTCACAAGGAGAAGTCGTTGAGAGGGAACGTATGGAAAACTACTGAAGATGGGAGCACTCCAGCAAACTCATCTTCCAGTGTAAAACTTTTGCTGAAAAAAAGTTTTGAATCGCAGGAAGCTCAAAGGATATCAAGACTGAACTGTCTCTCTGGGAGCTTACCAAACCAAAATGGCAGGCTAATCCAGCCAGAGATATCCTTGGAGGAGACCCACCACTTTGTTGATGGGATTGTAGCAAAAAAGGACAATAAAAATTGGAGCAAGGGATTTCATCACGCGGAGCAGTCGACGCCAGTGGTGTTACAGGAGTTTGACAACTGTCCCATCTCTGACGCTGCAAGTCACACCAACCCGAATGGACTAACCGTTTTGATGGTTAAGAATAAAATCTCTCTGCCCCCGAATTGCACAACCAAAGTGATGGGATTCAAAATAGTTGACGGCAAGAAACATTTAGTTCTCAAAGTAATACCAGCAGCAAAGCAAGACGCATGCACTCAGAACCATTCCTCAGTTGAAGACATGAGCTACCCGGCACCAAATGCGGCGCTCGATAAAAGTAAAGTCTTTGTTGAGAACGGGGAATGCTTGGATGGGAAGAACTCAACATCACATTGCTACGCTGTTTCACCAAGAAGTGGCTCCGGCGTAAAGGCGGATGATGAAATTATGGCAGTGAAAGTAAAAATTGAGGAGGAGGAAACCTCTGATTGCAATCTTGACCCCGCCATGAACGAAGACGACGTCGATGGTGAGCAACAAAGTAATCATTCGTTAAGCAGATCCTCAACTGCAGATACACTGTATCCGATTACAAATGAGTTTGAACTGATGGGTTTCCAAAGTTACCCAAGCCAAACGGCCTGCTCAGAAAGAAGTGTGTCGGACAATAACTCAATCTTAGCTACATTTAACAACGATGCAGTTGGCCTTAGTGGTTCTAAAATCAGTAGTCATGTCCCTGGTTTGTCTTTATCTGCAGGTGTTGCTCATAAAAAATTGCTTTCCAATCCGCTCTTCAAAAACGTTGTCAAGAATTGCAGTTCCACAGATGAGAGTTCAGTGGCTGACGTGGTAACAGAAAAACTTACCGACAGACATAAAGGGAACTCGGCTATTAACACTGAAGACAATCAGTCCTCTCCGATCACTCCCGAGACTGCAGACATAAATAGAGGTGAGGTCACACAAAAAGACGAAAAGCAAAATTGTATAAAACTGACACATGTGGCTACTCCATTAGAGTCATCCTCACCCACTTCATGTAGCCGCAGCGAGGGCGCCACTGGATCGGAAAATGTCTCACAAAGTTCTCCAAACCAAGATGTGTTTGCTTTTCACAATTATTCCAAGGAGACGTTCAGCACTTCGCCCAACACTACACACAACTCCGACAATATGTCCGAACTCTCGGCAGAAAAAGAGAGTGTTTGCGAGTCCTCTCAGTTCAGTTTGACTTTGGCAGAGTCTCCTGAACCAGTCGCGGAAAGCGAAAATGGAGACGACTCGATTCAAGAAAAGAATCTGGAGGACACGGCAAAGCTGCCAGAAAGTGGCATTGATACTAATACAGAGGAGCTGCCTAATGATGATGAAAATCCCGAGTCAGTGCTCCAAGACTTTAACATTATTAAAATCGAGGAGGAGAATATCCCCATATCCAGCAAACAATTGGAGACAAAGAGTAGTTGCACTTCTTTAGGCAGCGTCGCGGCCGAACATTCGGATGCAATCATTACGCAGCAATTTAATAAGGAAAGAATAGAATCGAGTGCGAGCAGTGATTCAAGACAAACGAAAACGACACTACGAATCCTTCAGTTGCCGGAGGGTAAGCAGCCAGTACTCTTGAGAACTACTGAGAATCATTTTGCCATGCCCATGCAGGTCAAGTCCACCCCGGGTTTCAAACTGATAACCAATTGTGAAAATCCTCAGATCAATGTATCTTACATGAAACCGAGGCTGGAAAGACCAGCTAACCCTGCTGGTGTTTCGTTCACCCCAAGCAACAAGAGGGCAGGAGTATCGGCTCCAAAGGCAGGAAATGCTGAAAAAGGGACAACACTTCTTTCCGCCATTCAAACGGGCGTCGGCAACACCTCAAACCAGCACTACCTTCTCAACAGCCCAGGTCTGAAAGGTCCTGTGCTCCTCTCAAGCGCATCGCATAATTCTACAGACAAAGCGACAAAGACACAGCCAACTTGCTACTTGGTGCAGAGGTCCATTCCATTTCTTCAGGCCCCAAGTACTCCAGCCCTCAGACTGGCAAATTCTCAATTTCCGCTCAACTCGCGGCCAGTTCTCGCCATGCCTGTGAGCTCCGCGGACAAAACCAACACTCTGCAGACTGGTCGCCAGGCGTTCTTGCTCCGATACATTTCTCCACCCAAATCCAGCCTACTGAACAATCAGGAGTCAAAGACCGGGACTCAGTCCAGCCAAACCAGTGAAAGCACGGGAAACAAAGTCATTTTTAAGATCGTCGCTCCAACCGGGAGCCTTCTCACGAGTGGCGCCCCCACCTCAAACAGTCAACCTTTGTTCCTGGCCACCAGACCTCAAACCCAGTGTTTTCTGGTGTCATCAAACCAAACGAACGCAAAATCCTCCAACACGGTAAAGAAAATGATCACTGTGCAAAATACCGCAGAGAGTGATCTCAAAGAGTCTTCGGTTTCACCCTCAAAGTTGAGTGTAAAGGTAAAACCCAGTGAGACGGACAAACCTATTCTAGCCCCAAGGCCAATTCGGCCTCCAAGCCAAAGGAAAAGGCGCAGGAAAGCATTATTTGATGAGCTTCCAACAACGGTGCATAAAGCGAGAAGACTCACAAATAAAGTGCTGATTGAGAAAGAGAGACCTGTGTTGTGGACGCCTGCAGCCAAAGAAGTTGAAAGAATCCTCAGGCTCGCCCCGTTCAACTCTGTGCAGCAGATCAAATGCCCTCGTAGGTACCAGCCAGTCGTGGTGCTCAATCATCCCGATGCCGACATTCCCGAAGTGGCCAATATCATGAAGGTGGTCAACCGCTATAAAGGTGCTGTCACTAAAGTCTCTCTCTCTCAGAAAACAATCCAAGTACTCTCTGAGCTCAGTGCTCAAGGGAAGAAGTCCTTGACCAAAGGTCCGCTGGCGCAGAGCTCCATCCCCGATCCAAGGCCCCGGCCAGTCCAGAGTTCTGTCCGAGAGAGATTCCTCCTCAAACTGAAGTTGAGGAAAAAAAGCAAAAAAAAGTACGAGGTTGTGAAAACCTTACCAGGCTGCAGGCCGGAGCCTGTGGTGTTTGACTGTTGGTTTTGCGGTCGGCTCTTCAACAGCCAAGAGGATTGGATTGGCCACGGGCAGCGACATCTCATGGAGGCAACTAGAGACTGGAATAAACTGTTCTGAAAGTGTTCCGTTACCCGCCTTCGGGTCGACACTCTGTCCTTTCGAAACGAAAACAAAGGGTTGAAGTTGTATATTTTTAAATGACCTTCCACTATACATCTGTTCAGTGTATGTTCTTGTAAATACATATTAATAGTTTATCTTTTCAAAGGTGCATATTCTGGTAAATTATGTACTGCAAGCGTGATTTTTTTTAAAATCATGCATGAACAGGTCAAACTGAACTGTGAAAATGGTACACTGTAATTAGTAGTTGTGTTAAGAGCACTGGCTGAAACAAAGGAGGCAGGATCAGCTAAGGTTGTATGCAGAGTTGGATTCAATTTCTCAGGTGATTTCATATAAATGTAGTTTGTCATTTTTGCTCAAATTTTAAAAAGTATAGTTCTTGCTCGAGGGACTTTTGTATATTTTATTATCCTGCAAACAAGGAAAAGGACTATATGTATAGCTTAACCCGAAAGCAAGTGTTTTGCGCTTGTGATGGAAATAATGTTCTGGTCCAAATTATTCTTTTATGTATGATGATTTTTTTTTCTTTTTCTTTTTGTTTTTACACCATTATGTCGTCAAGAATAGTTTACAGTTTACATGTCAAGATTTTGTCAACTTGTAGCATGCGTTTTGTCACGAGTAGAGCTGAGATTTTTCACGGTAGCCATTTTAAGTCTGCCGAGTGTTGCAAATTGACAGTTGGTTTTATAAAACACTTTTGCAGAAGAAAAATCCGGTGTCTTTTTTAAACAGGGATGCTTCACAGTCGTACTTGACAAATACCGATCAGCCCATTGCACACCCTATGCAGTTTCCACAAAAGAAAAAAAAACCCACAAATGTTTTTGTCGTTAGGTTAACTCGTGGTCATGTTGTCAATCATGTAAACCCACCTTGAATTATCCGGAGTCCAGTGTGAAAAATGTGATTTAAAATGTGAAGGTTCCATTGTTTTTTGTTTTATTTTGTTTTGGGTTTTTTTGTTTAACAAATTCTGTTACAGTTTTGATATAAAATTTTTAAATAAACCTGTCGAAATTTTATTAAGGTTTTTACTAGATAATTCTTACAAATTCAGATTTCTATCTACTTATACACCTGCACCCAAAACAGGGTTGGTTTTCCTTTGACTGGACGATCGAAGTATTCATGGTAAACCTGCGAAAAATTGTTAATTTTTTTTTGTTTTTTTCCCCGTCATAAAAGCAATCAAGCAGCCGGTAAAGTTGAGCTCTGCCTCACTGCACCACCGTACATGGAGCAGTCTAGTTTGAGCAAGTTGGACCACTACCAAGAGTTTTTTTTTTTTTTTTTTTTTTTTTTTTGGAATAAGGAAGTCGGTGTTGCTGCTGCTAGTTCTGGTTAAAATAAGGACAAAAGTTGTAATTTTTTTCTCTCTAGAGGGGATGGCTGGATCACCCCACAGTTTCTACACTTAAGCAGGAAGTGCGGCTGCATTCAAAACGTAAATACTGTACAATTGGGTTGCTTAAGTTGCCATAGAATAAAACAACTTGATACCCGCCCAAGATAATACAAAAAAAAAATTTAAGACGAAAAGATATTTTTCATACATTCATGCATTTGAGGAGATAAAAAAAAAAAAATCTCAGTTACAGTAAAAGCTTAGTTAATATCAAATAGTTTATGAGGTTATGTAATAATTACTTTTTTCGTTTGTTATTCATTCACTGTAAACTATTCATGTGTAGTAGGAGCACTAAATGTGACCCATGTGTTTGGACTCAGCATTAACTTTTACCTTGACTGCATAGATGTTGTACTGTAAGTCCAGTAAACTGTACATACATTTATTTTTAACATCGCATATGGCATCTTTTATTTTTAATTTTTCTTTCCTTTTTGTTTTTTTCTTTTTTCTTTTTGAACATGGTCTTGGCATTTTCTTCATGTCTTAATGATTGTATTACACGATGATGATTGAATCATTGAAACGAATGTGTTATTCCATTCAATATGCAAAAGTGATAGATAAATGCAAGCCATGCTAACGTTTTTTCTACTTTTCAGAGTGGTTCTGTGCAGCCTGCCTCCAGTTTGTTCAGGAGCTCGGTCCTCTGCAGGGACGCACACATTGTCGCGCCAACATTTGCTAAATGCACATTTGCTAAAATGCACATTTTTACTAAAGCGGACCCAATCAACAGCGGGTCTTTTTATTCCATATAATTTTGCTTTTTTTTTTTTTTAAATCCGAACGCATCATTTGCTCAAAGATGTGGGATCAGTCGTGGCTGCGTTTCAGCGACAGTTTAATGACATTAAAGTTAAACTGACACTGCGGTGTTTTCACATGCTCTTCTAGAATAAATGAATCATTTTTGAAGAAAAAAAAAAATCATGGAGTTACATGATAAGAGAGTCAAAATGAGCTCAGAATGAAGACTGGGAGCGGAGATAAATGGCTATCCTGGCCAAATTGATGGAACACACTCTGGTGTGCGTTACCTGAATTTGTAACTCAAAGAACTATAAGTGACATTTTACGGCGATATTAATATTCTGACTTTATTAACAGTTTCTCCATTGTCAATGATCATGTTCTATTAACAGCTTGTCAATTTCAAGTAATTTCTTGGTAATTTGCCCGTTACTTCTCATAGGCCGATACAGGCTCAATGGACAAAAGACAAATTATTAAGAAGTGGCAAAAAATATAAATATATATATATATTTTTTGGCTCAGATCAGTGATGCTGGTTGTTTGAGTTCAACTTCGAGGCTCCATAGAATGAAAAAAGTTTGAAAACTCCTTTACAGATGTCGGCAGCAGCACTTTGTGACCTTTGGAGATCCCGGCTAGCTGTTTCCACCTGCTTTTCGTCTTCATGCTAGGCTGCGCTCGACCTCTCAGCATAACACGCCGGCATGAGCTCGACATCAGACGTCTCACTTCACACACACAAAAGAGAGAGCGTGTGTCCCGGGCGTGTTAGAGCTCTCATCAAAACAGCCCATCTAGCTTAAAAAAAAGGTTAACTTCCCTTCCAGTGACAAAAGCTCCTCTCATTCAAATCCCATCGCAGTGAGAACCTATTTAAAATCCGCGCAAATATGCTACGTTGTGGGATTGAAAACGATCCTTGTAGGGTTTCCAGCCTGCAGAACGTTAAACACCGCGGAGAACCTGTGAGGTGCTGCAGCTTCGGCTGAAGGACTTGACGTATTTATGTGGATAAGTTTTCTCATTTCAAATGGTGCAAAAAGGTTCCAATTTTTAACCAAACTGTTCCACGTCTAGGGCTACAATCTATAATGCTATTTATTTTTAAATACACGGTGACTAAAGGTCCACAGTGGTTATCACTGCAGTCTTTTGTTGATATAGAAATATATTTTTTAATGACTTACTTGTACATGTTGATGAGGTTATGATGACAATTGACCTGTCGGGCTTATAAAACAAGGTAGTCACGGTGACTGCATTGGATCCGCATTTAATGCAGTAATTTAGCTGCGACATGCGCTGTTCACTAGTTCGCCAGAGGACTTTTATCATTACGTGTGTCAAGCCCAGCACAAAAGGACGCTTGACTCAATGGATGCAAACACCAAATGAATTCTAGGTCCATTCTCTCAGCTGGTTTTCAGGTCAGCATCATTAACGAGACCGAATCTTAACGGCCCTTCTGTTGTTTCCAGCTCTGGTTTTTTTTTTTTTTTGTTTTTTTTTTTCCCACATTCTCTTATCTGTCATGCCAAAGATCTACTTGATTAGCGCGTTTTACCAGTTCGATGAGTCTGAAATTAAAGGTGAACAATGGCGAATATTCATCTTTAAAAAAAAAAAACAAAAAAAAAACGGCTTACACAACACAGCCCAGCATGCGTTTCCTGTCGACGCCATTTTTAGCTCCCTTCACGGGCGGCACTGATGGAGTCGGCCGTCGTGTGCGGCGCCGTTGATGTTCAGCAGGCTGTTTCGAACCTTCACTGAATATTTTTTTTTTCCTCATGCTAAGTGCCTCAAATGTCCTTTGGCAGGTTGACAATGTGTACTGTATTCTTCTGTTCAAATACATGTTTCACTTTCCTCTAATAAATGTACATAACTTGTGGAAAGAGCGCGTGCGGCTTTTCTTTGCTTGCCGGGGGCTTATTGACTTGTCAGTCATCGCCATTGACGACGCAGACTAATCTGGGTTACGACCTCCGCGTGTAACGTGGATGCGGGTGGTGTCGCCGAGGAGATCCACATGGGGGCAGCACACGACAAAATGTTAACGGGGTTTGTTGCCTGGATATTTTACGCTGTTGAGTGTTCATTTTCCACTTTTCTCCAGACCTACATTTGAACCGAAGCGTTGTCATGCTGTTAATAATTCTGCAATGAACCATAATATTCTCCCATGTTGGAATAGACGGGTTTGGCCACAAATTATACTCCTTAACTCTTATCAGTCACAAGTTATCACAGTCGCAGTTCATTTTTTTCTCAAAATGGGCTCTGGGACCCTTTTTAAAAAGGGATCCTTGAGGGTCTTCCGGGAAGTCCTCAGCAGAATTATTTTTCCTGATCTTTTCATAATCTCCTGCTGGTTTTCTTTGTAATGATTTAATAACTACGCTTGCTAGTTGCCAAGCAATCTTTTGTTAATATACTCAAAACCAAATTGATGTGTTGCCCGAAAGTTGTTCTACAAATTATCCACATTAAAAAAAACCCAAAATATCTGTGGATGGAAGGGTCCCTCCTGAAAATATCATCTCAGATGGGGTCTGCAGCGTATTGAAGATGAGTATTTTGATAAATTCTATACATCTATACAACTTCAATATATTCAGTATGTATAATAGGACTATAATAGACTTAATAGAACTGACGCAGATGCAATATAGTACAAGTTTTGCATTTTAATGAATACCATTGATAATGTGGAACTTAATTTAATAACATAAGAAAGCTGTCTAATACTGCATGTATGTCAGCATCAGGCTGTATTCAAGCATTAAATGCCAGTTTACACATTCCGACCTTCGTCCTTCCTGGAGGTTACTTCCTGTTTCATGAGTTGTTGCCAGAACTGTTTGGAATGTGCACGCAGTTTTTGTTTTTGTTTTTTTTGTTTTTTTTCTTCTTCAAAAAAGCACATTTAGTCGGCCTACAGTTTAGAACAACAAACAATATATGACCGGAAATTCATCAATGCAGTCCGAGAACAGGAAGTAGAATATGCCGGACAGAGAATGCAATCTTGAATTTGAGCGGCTTTGCAACCGCAAGAGCCGTTTACAGCGGGAGAGGAGTGAAAAACAGACAGGATTATGTTTCATTGTGATTGTGATTTATTGTTATTTAATGTGGTTAAGATTATTTCCAGTTTTTAAAAGGCAGCTGCGACCGTGATGTGGTAGTGGTTTTGCTTGTTTTTGCGAGTTTAATATCTGGCAATAACTGAAAGGTTGCCATGCCAATATGTGTTGTTGACTACACATTTATTGCAGGCATTCCGTAATAATGCAAAAGTAATCATCCTGCACGTCTGTTGACACAGATGTCATGAGACCACAGTTGCTTTAAAAACTGCATGAATTTGTCTTAAAAAAAAAAGTACCAAACAATTAGCATTTTTCTTTGTTGCCTTTGCTGCAAGAATACAGGATTTCAAAACCAAGCATGTTTTTTTTTTTTTTTTCAAGTTTCAAAATAATAATATGACAAGTTTCATTATTGATTGTGCTTGAATGAGCATGGTATTTTAGGGCTCCAAGTATCAGTAATCTGTCAGTATACACAGATCACTGCATATGTACCATGGAATATAATGCAAGACCCCAGCAATAAATTTTCTGTTCAATTTTTATTGAATCTGTTTGAGAGAGTAGTACTTTGCCACCATAATGGCAATGACTGGGGCCACCAAAATATTAGGGACACCTCTCAGCATAACAACCATTCAGATATGTCAACACCCCCCTCAAGCAGATTCAATTTTTAAAAAAACCTCAACATAAAACTTCTCCTGAAGAGAGAATTTATTGCATTACGTTGCACTATATTCTCCAGTAAACATGTAATAGTCATAACGTTATACTTGAATTGTGTTTTATCTGTTAGTCAACAAAGTGATTACGTAATGATTTCGGCAGTGCGATGTCTTCGTGTCACATTCAAAGGCCCCTTTTCGATTTCAGTGATGAATAAGTTGTTTCGTAAAGTTCCGTTGTGTTAAGCGCTATCGAATATGTTCTTTCATGAATGGTGATGACATTGTGGTGTAAATGCCCACAATGCACCACACCTCCCCATTCATACAGGTGATGCTGCTGTTGACAGGGTGCGTCGCGCCTCCTGTACCAGGAAGTGGACTATATATATATATATATATATATATATATATATATATATATATATATATATATATATATATATATATATATATAAAAATATATCCAGGCCCGTTGATATCTTATAACATATAGCTGCAGATGTGACGTCTTATTGGTGGAGGAGGGATGCGGCGCCGGCTGGACGCCTGCGCAATTAATTAGCCGTAATCCCGCATGCGTATCTGCCGGTGTTACTAAATTGCCTCTGCAGAGATAGAATCTT
>CAAKHG010022083.1:0-21544 GCA_901007715.1 Dactylopterus volitans
ACAAATACCTGCCATTAATGTTACTTGCAGACAAAAAAAATGATAAGCCTGCCTGTTATTTTCATACAATAACACCACACAAAACAATTTCTTTCCTCCCAGCCCCCTAAAAAGAGGGGTGTTGTAGTTGGTGATGCGGGGTTATAAAACTGTAAATAAAATGACTGGCTTAACTTGAGGCACCGTTGAAGCCCTTAATTTATGAGCTCATTAAGCTTTTGTGTGTATAACTTTTTCAAGCCAGGCACAGTGCGGTTTACAAACCCTCGAAATACCCCTCCCTCGCCCCTGTGCAGTGTGAAATAAATCTTTACATGCTGTTTCAATCATCTGACAAGTTGATGTGTTGTTGTTTTTCTTTTTTTCTTTTTTTTTTAACATTCCAGCTGGTTTGCCTTGTGCTGCATTAAGTTTGTGGCTCTCATAAGTTGAAATACGACGCTAAGCGCCCACCGAGAACACACAGGAGTCACGGGATCCACGCGTGGACCGACTGCGGCGGCGTAGCGGCGCGCATTTTCTGCCACGCAGGCACCCGCGAGGTCAGCGGACGCGGTCGGGTGGGCGGGGCCAGCCGAGCGGCGGCGGCGGCGGCAGCAGCAGCAGCGGCAGCGGCGGTAGCGGCAGCCCGATAGCCACGTAGCTAGCTAACAGCGTTAGCAGCGCAGGTAAGCGCTCCCGTCCCCCTCCCGTTTTTACCTCGTTTCCGCGGCTTTCGCGCGACTTGCGTGGCCGTTGAGAGTCGCCACACCCGGCGGGGGGTTTGTGTCCCCCTGTCACGTCCCGCCGAGCGCCAGTAAAGAAAACACGACGTTGTTAACTTAGCTAGTCTGGTTCGAGGGGGTGGGCAGCTAGCATAAACCGCCCGTCAGGCTGAGTTAAGTTTCGACGTAAGTCAGGTTAGCTGGGTCGGCGAGCCGAAACTAGCATGGCGCTCTTGCTAATAATAATTTAAAAAAGTGTTATGATGCAGACTTCACAGTTGCTTGACATTGCTAACGAATCTTGGCGTGTTCGCTGGTGTAAGAATGTGCATGTACGCCGAGCTAATTTGTCTCTTCTCTTTTTTTTTTTTGCATCATTACTTTTGTGCCGACGTCAGCCAGCGTTACGATGGACTTGCCACATCATGGATATCGAGCAAGTGAGTGGGAAAGAAATTAATCACTTCGTTTCTGCAAGACCTGATTTAGCAACCTTTTTTTTTCTTCTTGCAAAATCACCGCTCACGTTTTTCACTTCTTATTTCTTAGTAAAACTGGAGACACGGGAGTCGACGCGTGCTGCTGTCACTCTACTGTGCATAAACAGTACAAATAAGTTGCCAGATACACCAGATTCACCACATTTGAGACTCAACAAGTAACATTAGCAGGCGGTGTGATGAGCAGCCTCACTGATGAGCAATGGACAAAACAGTGTTCAGTTTAATGCAGGGCATTCCCAAAGGACCCATAGATTTTAGAGCAGCATCCCTCTGGTACATTTTCGAGCCGGAAATGGAATGACCGCGTTTGCGGTTAAGTGTCTCGCGTTTTGTGCTATCAGTAAAACGCAGCAACATTGTTTTGGTAAAGCCCGCCGCGTTTTTGGGGTGCCCAGCAGCCTCAAAAACTCAGAAGATATTCTGTGTATTCAACAAAGCGAGGGAGGAAATCCTCACGATCAGGGAGGCTGAAGCGAGAGAGCGTTTTGTGCATCTGCGTGGAAAAAAACACATGAAACCGGATTTGATGACCAGACGAGTGGCTGATCAAGTTATGTCAATCAGCCCTGCTGGTTAATCATTCCAGCTCTGGATGTCTTCCACCAAAACCATGAGTCATGGCCCTCCAGGTGGCCCGGTTAATTGCTGGGCTGTTGCGTCACTGTGCATCAGGTACATCAAGGTGCACCTATTAAAACGGAAGCCCCAGCATGAGTTAGAGGAAAAGTTTGATTCTGATGTAGCAATTTACTAAGAGTGCTCTTTTAATACTCGATGTGGGCCTGACAGAAAATTGAATAACATCCGTGCAAAAGTCCATCCCGGTGCTGTTAAAGCTGCCTATTTTATCTAGCTCATTACACGGAAAGAGTTGTGTTTTGGTTTTTTAGTTCAGAAAGAAAACCTGAAATGTCATAAACGATACAGCGACTTGGAATATACCCACGTTCATGCATGACGCATCCCGACTGCGCTCGTGTAGATTTCCTATAATGTAAGTTAAGAGGGCCCACGCGTCATCTGTCCCGTCAACCGTTTTTTTTCCAGCTAAGCCGAGAGCCCGCGCAGGTCCCCCCAGCGCCGATTCAATCCTGTTTGATGACACCAGCACACCAGCAGCAGGAATGAACGCTCAGGGGTACTACACTCCAGGGTACAACATGGCCGGGCCCGCCAATGACATGCAAGGCGGTGCTGCGGTGACCAACATGTTCGCCGACCCGATGGCCAGTGCTGCGATGATGTACGGCTCCTCCTTAGCCAACCAGGGAAAGGATATGGTGAACAAAGAGGTGAGCTTTGTCGGGCTTTTCTTTGCTGGATGTGCAGTGTGTGTGTGTGTGTTTGCCTGGTGGGATGGGCTGTTGCAACATCCAATAACCTATAAACAGCGCCAGGGTTTGGTGCCGCTCTGCCTCTGCCACGATTACGCCTTGCCTGTGGATAAATGGAAGATCTTTGATTTGAGGTTTAAATGCACCACAAGCACATACTGCGTTTAGGAGTTCACCCAAGGTTCTGCAGTTTCCTTGTGGCTGTAGGAACGAATGCACAAGTCTCGACTGATTTTGAATCTTTGTCTCCGGTAATAAATATTGATATTTTTGTTTAGGACATTTTACAGAAGGCAGAAGCAGAAAGAAACAGATACCCACAAAGAGCAAAGGCGCACGTTTCTAGATCTACTGAGTTTGTCCTTTTCTTTGAACACTTTTAGTACAAATGAGAGGATACAGTATTACGTGTAAACAAGAGGAGACTATGCTTTCAAATACAGGGATTTGTTGCTGATTCTGGTGTTTATTTTGTGGCACTTTTACAAGGTCATAATTGAACATTTTGTAACACGCACACATACTGATGCATTCCTTCAACGACCCTCACCAAAAGAACACTTTTCCTCTCGGTTACGCTTCATTGTTCCTCACTTTCAGTGCACATACGGTGTTAATTGTGGACGGCACTTAGGCAAAATTGATGTTGTTCTGCTGGATTG
The DNA here is from genome assembly GCA_901007715.1 of Dactylopterus volitans. NCBI lineage: Eukaryota > Metazoa > Chordata > Actinopteri > Syngnathiformes > Dactylopteridae > Dactylopterus > Dactylopterus volitans. The sequence continues at coordinate 3,204 of CAAKHG010022083.1, forward strand.
GCAACTTTGCTATGCAGGTATTTCAAAGTACATATTCTGGGTGCTGAGCCAAAATGACTCACGCGGTCTACTTTGTAAGTGCTTGTGACTCAACTACAATTATAAGCTTTGGCAGACAATCGCTCATCATTTGTTAAGTTGACGCTTACGTTGCCTTTCAGATCAGCAGGTTCATGTCTGTGAACAAGCTGAAGTACTTCTTTGCCGTCGACACCAGATACGTGCTGAAGAAACTCATGATCCTCTTGTTCCCGTATACACATCAGGTAATCAGATCTGTTTATCCCATCAGGCTTTGTTCACCATCAGCAAGTTGGATGACGCAAAACATTCAGTAGCTGCAGACAAGACTTATCTTTTTTTGTGTGTGTGTGTGTGTGTAATGTTTTCAACAACTTATCATGTTGGAAATATGCAAATAAGATAATCAGCCTCTTAATCACGGCTCAAGCGAGCCTCAGGGCCTTATTTATGAACATCATAAAGCACACAGGGATCTTTTATGTCCCACACGCTTTAACTTGTTACTGAGATGGTAGGTAACATCCTCACGTCAAACATTCTGTACCTGACTGTACAAAATTGACAGTACAAACACTCCCAGAGGAGTTGCGTCATGTTGAGCTCACTAAAAGTTAATGTAACATTAGTTTAACCTGCGGACGATATCGTGAGATTTGCCAAAGGAGTGTCTGGTGATGTACCGCACGTTTTTTCTTTGTGGCAATAATTCTAGATGGATTGAATAAGGTTATTGTTGCGCGCCTCAGAGATCCTTCTTCGCCTTGAACCGGGAACTGCAGTTTATTTTGAGATCATCCCAACTGTAAATAATGAGTACACCTGCAGGTGAAAGTAACCTGACAGGCGTACATTTACTGTCTGAGCCACATTTGCTTCAAGGTGTATGACATTAAAACATTAAAATGTCTAAGAATATATCTTAAGTTTTGCCATGTTGTGTATTGTCATTCCACATATTTGCAGTAATGTTGAAATCTTTAGGAGTCTGTCATTTTAATCAGTGTCATAAATTGACTTAAGTATTATACACTTCTTTGATAATTTTAGCTCTTGGTCATTTTTTCCATTTAACCTTTTTAGTCAGATATTAGTCATTAGACATGTCGGGATTTGTTGTCATTGGAAAAAAAATACATAATGTGACCAGGCTTATTGTTGGATGATGGTCGCAAAAATGTAAACTAATGAAGGCCTCCTCCCTGCGGTACCGCTGTTGTTAGGGTGCGATCCACCACTGCTCACACCCAATTTATCACTGAGCTTATCAAGTTTAAATTTAGCCCACTTGGAAATAGTCCAAAGCCTCAGCCATGCATCCAGTACTTAATTTGTGGCTTCTTGGCAGGATTGGGAAGTCCGCTATCACCGGGACACGCCGCTCACTCCAAGGCAGGACGTGAACGCGCCTGATCTTTACATACCAAGTAAGCAGCACTTGAACTTGAACTCGAAATTCAACACCGCCAGTACAAGCTCGGGCGCCCGGGGGGGGGATTCATTAACCACCTATTTGGTTTTCTAGCGATGGCTTTCATCACCTACATTCTACTCGCCGGAATGGCCCTCGGCATTCAAAAGAGGTGAGGATCTCTTCAGTGTCTCGCGCGTTTATGGCCGACGCTGAGTCTCCCGACGTTGAATTGGGTGAATAAGGCGCGCCGTTTTGTGTGAAGGTTCAGCCCAGAGGTCCTCGGCTTGTGTGCCAGCACTGCCCTCGTGTGGATCATCATCGAGGTCTTGGTGATGTTGCTGAGCTTGTACCTGCTGACGGTGCACAGCGACCTGTCGACCTTCGACCTCATCGCCTACAGTGGATACAAATATGTTGGGTAAATATTATCTCAGACCTCCGTTTCAAATCATTCAGCATCGGTCGGTGTGCATTTGCTTAGCAGTAGATGAACTTAATTTTAAGAGGTCCGCCTTCACCTCTTGAAAAGGAGAAGCTGTCAGACCGAACACGTAGGCGCCACTTCCTCTCGTTCAGATAAGTGGTAAAAAAGAAATGGTCGTAAACTAGACATTCTAAAATCCAGCCCGGCCCGCGTCAGCCTGATGTTGGAAGTGGTTTAAGATTCTGAAACAATCTGCCTGTTCATGTTTTTACTTGTAGGATGATCTTCACTGTGCTGTGTGGCTTGCTGTTTGGCAGTGATGGTTATTATGTGGCTCTTGCCTGGTCCTCTTGTGCTCTTATGTTCTTCATTGTAAGTACTCGTGCCTCTGCGATGGCGACAGTTGCGGCCGGACATATTGCGTTTTTTTTGGGGGGGAGGTTTTCTGTCCGTCAGTACGGCAGCCCATGAATCTGTCCGCGTGTACGTCCGTACATCGGGAATGTGACATCTCAGGAATGGCAGCGGGAAAGGCTTCAAATTTCATGCAGATATCAAATCGATCTTCGGAATGAGCAGACAAGATCTCGCTGGTCCGACTCCAAGGTTGTTGTGACCTCACAAAACATATTTATGGTCATAATTCTTAATATGATATGCTGCTTTATGACATAGTTCCACACAAATGTCTTCTGTGTCTAAAAGGGCAGTGTTTCAGAGATTGAACGTTTATGGAATGCCAGGAGAGTATTTCTACCAATTTGGCACAAAACGTCAATTCAGGCTCAAGGATGACTTGGTGTTATTTTGGTGGTCAAAGGTCAAGGCCACTGTGACCTCACAGAAGACATTTTTGGCCACAACTCTCGTTATCATCTGCTGAATGTGACAAATTTTCACATAAAAATAAAACGATGAAATGGAGTTTTGTACACAAAAGGTCAAAGTTCACCTGTTGTTATGTGACCTGTATCATTCTCACAAACTCAGTGTTTCAAGAATGCCTGGAAATGTATATCTATCTGTCTAAAATGAGTGGTGTTTTTTATATAACGGCAAACAACCTACTCATCCCCTTCTGTGTATTATGCCTCTTGTGCGTGACCCAGTTCGGTTTATCGATTTTCATCTTGGGATGCCGTTTATCTGTTTTTAATCATTTCCAGTCTCTCCTGCAGCATGCTTTACTCAAATGCAAAGAACTAGAAATAAAAAAAAAACATTCCCAATTGACGGAGAAATATACTGTTAAGCCTATCAAGGCATATTTGACATGTTTTCTGTTGTTTTCCCGGCCGAGCGTGCATTTATTAGGACGTCTGTTGTGCAACTTGCATAATATCCACATCACCCTGAATGTCATCTGCATCTCTCCAGGTTCGCTCTCTGAAAATGAAGATCCTCCCCTCGCTCTCGTCGGACTCTATGGCAACCGGATCAAGTGCCAAACCCCAATTCCGCCTTTATATCACCATGGCAACTGCTATCTTTCAGCCAATCATTATATACTGGTTAACGTTTCACTTGGTCAGGTGACCACAAGGTATTCAAATAGCCTCCGGTCCAAGTGCATTGGACCCAAAAAGAAAAACAAAACAACGGAAAACAAAACATGGTTCTTGAGTGTCGTCGTTTGTACGCCTGTCTTCATACGCTCGTCTGTCGGCAAAGCTCGAAAACCATACGCAAACGGTGTTGAGCGTTAAACTCGGCTGCGCGGAGATGAAAGTGTTCCAGTGGTCACAGAGCGTGGAGCGGGAAACGTCTCCCTGAAAGGGCGGCGTCCTTCCGCGAGCGCGGCCATGCCGACAGACGCTTATTTTCTGCCACCTAACTTTGAAAAACAAGGGCTTTCGTCACAGTATTTGTTTAATCATAACCGGGATTCAGTTCAACTTTTGACTTTTCATTTAATGTCGATGGGCATAATTTCTTGTGTTCATGTCTCATTGTCGCGCACACACACACACACACAGACTGTGCACGATTGAAATACCGTTTCTCTGGTATTGTTGCTGCGTTATGTCCCTTTTTTTTTTTTTCTTTTTTTTCTTTTTGGTGAATCCTAGATTTTATTTATCTCAGATTGACAAAGCATGACAATGTTTGGGATTTTTTTGTAGAAAAAAAATAAATATATTAAGCTTTGTGTACTCAATTTAGATTTTCTGCTTTCTGCTCCGAGTCATTTCAGCGCTGAATGGATTTTTGTATCTGATGTGTTTTTGATTTATTATTTAAAAGTTATTAACAGTCATTAATAAGATCAGACTGTTACGTATTTAAACTGTGTTCTCGTTATCGTCCCATTTGGGATGTACTTTGAATTCCCAATTATTCAAAACTTTTTAATTGTATTGTTGAATTACCTCTTACTGGGTGTTGCCATTCTGAGTCCGCTCCGTCGTAATTAAGGGAATTACTTTGATTACATTTACATAAAGTAAAGTAAAGCTCATTAAGAGGAATAACAAAGCGTGTGTGATTATAGTCCAGCAGGCGTGCCGCCAGTGACGGACTTGACCTCACAGGCCCACGCAGCCGAATTTGAATGAACGACATGTTTTAAGAATAAATTTTTAAAAAATACAAAAAAAAAAAAAATTAAGTCTAAACTTGAGTCACAGTTGTCTCTGTCGGGTTTGTCTTCTGGTTTAAAATGGAAGTGCTGAAATAGTTTTAGTGAAGTCATGGGGATCTGACTTAAGTGCTGAGTTCATTCGCGTCTTACATTATCCGCATCTTGGGTACTCTTCCCTCGCTTCCTCTGCTTCCTGTGGGAGGTTTTTTTTTTGTGTGTGCAATTTGCTGGCTGAGTGCTGCAGAAGCCATTCAGCTACAAAAATATTCAGCTTTTTGAATTTCATTTATTTATCCCTTCAATCTTTACTGTGAAGCTTTTTTTTTGTGATATTGAGCTATTTCAAAATAAATGTGCCGTTGAAGTGAATAGACACGCTTTGATGTCAACAAAGTGCTTTTTAGTTACAAAATGCTTACAAAAATTCGGCTTCCTTATGCTTTCGCCTGAGGGATATTCATGCATGAGTTGAACTTTTTGACTTTTTGAACTTCTCCCTTTTATTTGTATTGCTTGAGCAGTTGAACATAATTTTCTTTAAGTAGTTATTTTGCCACCAATCAAGCATAACATGACCACTGCATGTTCAATATAATGCAACAGCCCAGCAATGAATCCTCACCTCACGAGGTGTTTTATGTTGAACTTATATTGAATCTGTTTGAGAGTGGTGTTGATGTATTTGAATGATTGTTATTGGGACTGTAATTAGTAATGTTGAACTCTACTGGCTTATACTGGGAGGTGTCGCTTATATTGATTAATAATAGTATTTTGCTGCCCTCATGCAAAATGAATGGGATGACCCAAATATTAGGGACACCTCTCAGTATAACCCAATGCAGTTGAACATCATCACAAATGACAGTCCCAATAACAATGTTGCCTTATATTCCATGGTAAACATGCAGTTGTGATTATGTTAGGCTCTTAACAGTCACACTTAGATGAGCCGAATGGGGGGGGGGGTTAAAAAGGGATAAAACAAATTAGAAACTGAATAACCTGACACGGCATAGGGTTAAGGTTATGTTTAAGGTAAACAACTCATGACACGATCCTTGTGATTAAATGTAGCCATTTGGCTTTATAACAAAATGACTGTAGTCTTCTAACAAGACAGATGTCGATTGTTATTATCAGGTATGAGACATCAAGCAGGATATGGGCACTGCCATTTGGATGTAATTTTTGCTCCTTTTTTTTGTTTTTTTAGTTTAAGCGGGACGCTTTATTTGCCTCAAGGACCACAAGAGTATTAATGGAGACGGGTTCTCGTTGTCGTTGATATGCCAGAAAGTAATGAGTCAGATAGTAGAATAGCTCACTTCCAAAGGTGACTCAGATCCGGTACCATCTGCTGGACGTGAGCTGCCGCTGCTGCTGCTGCGGCTGCTGCTGCGGCTGCTGACGGGCTGCACTGCACGGCCGGTGGCTCGCAGCACAGGGGAGCGCGCACGCGGGCGCGCGGATCGCAAAGCGTCCTTTCCGTTTCCATGGAAACCCCGGACGGCAACACAACCCGCGGAGACGGCGGAGTCTGCCCGACCCCCCGCTTTGGATATCAGTATTTCACTTTGAACTTTTTTGACGCCTCTTTTTTTTTTTTATTATTGTTTTTGTTTGTTTATTTTTCAACCTCCCCGGAGGCCCGCGTTCCTCTCAGCAGCATCCCAGGAGGCTCCGGTGAGTGGCGGCTTCACGCTTCCTTTCCCCCGGCGGCGGCGGCGGCGGCTCGAATCACCGAGCTGCTCACCTGCCCGGCAGGGAAACGCGGCTTTCTTGACCCGCTGAAACTTTATATCGCTCCGCCATTTGAGCGGCTGTAACAAAGCCATGCGGCGGCGCGTCTGCGGAGGGAGCGCGGCGACATTTTCGCGTCGGTCCGGGCCGAAGGTGACGACAACGGTGAGGGCGCGTGTGCGTGACGGGACTTTGGACGTGTGTGTGTGTGTGTGTGTGAGTGGGCGCCCGTCTGTGGGGGGCAAAGAGTGGCCAACGTTTTTCTAGTTCGGTGTTTTCCGTGACATCCTCTGACAGCCGCGCTTTCAGATGAGTTGGGACCACCAAAAAACAAAAAAAAAAAATGCATGAAAATGTTGTCTTTGCGCTATTTCTTCACTGTTTCGGGCTTTTGCAAATCGTCAAATTTGTTAACTTTTTGGGAAAACGGGGTTGTAGGTTGTAGAGTCACCCTGAAGGGAGTCACCTGCACATTTGAACGGATTGAAAGTGGCTTATAAAGTTTGGTTTCATTCACCCAGATAACAACTAAAAATGGACTGTAGTTTCACTTGAGTTTGCCTGGAATATGTCGCCGCGTGTTGTGCATATTTCAAACCCCCTTTAAGATAAAGTTTTTGGTTTCTGACTTTGTGGACAGATCGGTAAAGCTAATGGAAAGACAAATTGGTCGTCAGTGCACAGTTATGCACTTTAAATATTCTTATCCACAGCAAAATGCAACATACTTGCAATAAATTCACCCTTCATCGGAAGTTTTATGTTGATTTTTTTCATTAAAAATGTTTGAGAGGGGTGCTGGCATATTTTCATTACTGTTACTGAGACTGTAATTTGTGATACTGTTGAACTGTACTGGGTTATACTGGGAGGTGTCCCTAATATTTTGGTCATGCCACTCGTAGACATTGCGTTGGACAAAATATTAGGGACACCTCTCAGTATAACCCAGTACAGTTCAACAGCATCACAAATTACTGCTGTGATACTGTGAGAGTTAACAGTATTTCAACAGTATTTCAGTTCTTGTCCCACGTTGGGGACAAGACAGTCCCAATAACGGTCATTAAAATATGTCAACGTCTGTCTCGACGCATTCAAATTCAACTTAAAACTAGTCCTAAAGGGAGGGCTGTTGCGTTATGTTCCATGGTAAACATGCGGTGGTTCTGATGTTGTGGCTGCTCGGTCTGAGTCCTGCATCACAACAGCGCGTTTTTCGCTTTATTTTCCCACAGTTGCAGCTGAATGAGACATTTGCTGCTGGAAGCGAGATGGAGATCAGCCCCCGTGCCCCGCCGCCCTCGTCCCCGTGTCCCACCACCTTCGGAGGGTCTCTGCCCCCCTCCTCGTCACCTCAGCAGACCTACTCGGGCGGGCCCGTCTCACTCCCGCTGTCGCCCATCTCCTTCCCGCCGTCCCCGACCTCGCTCTCCCCGGCGACGGCCGAGTCTTATCAGTCTTCCTCCCCCCTGTCGCACTGCGCGGCGTCTCTCTGCCTCAAGGATCAATGCCTCAGCCCGCCGGACTCGTCCGACCAAGACGACCTGACCTGCCTCAGCTGGCTTCACCAGAGGGGGAACCTGCTCCCGCTGCAGCCTCTTCCCAAAATGACGCCACCGCCTCAGAGGGAGCCCTCCGCGCGGACCCAGCCTCCCCCTGCCACCGCCTCCAAGCCGCCGTACTCCTTCAGCAGTCTGATTTTCATGGCAATCGAAGACTCGCCCGACAAGAGGCTGCCGGTGAAAGACATCTATGAATGGATTGTGAACAATTTCCCCTACTACAGGACGGCCTCTGGAGGCTGGAGGAACTCTGTGCGCCACAATTTGTCCCTGAGCAAGAGCTTCCGCCGCATTCAGAGGGACAAGAGCCAGGTGGGAAGGGTTGGGGGGGGGGCTGGGCAGGTGGGCGTCAAGACTCAAGGTTTTCACACCGATAATAACTGCATTATGTGGTTAAATTAGATTAGAGCCCATGTCTAAAATAAAAATCCATCCAACTGGAACGTCCTTGATGATGACGATGATGCACAAAAGAGATATATCAATGTTTCCAGTTCCGCAATGCGTGACGTCTGCTCTAAAGCCCCGATCTGTCGCTTGTCGCCTGTATCTTCACATGAGTCAGTGTCGCCCGGGTGTCTCAAGCGGTGTCTCCATTGTTGGTTTCAGTCGGTGGGGAAGGGATCGCTGTGGTGCGTGTGCCCCGAGTATCGGCCGGCGCTCCTGGACGTGCTCAGGAAAACCCACAGCTACCACAGCACCAACAGCAGCCTGATACACAAGCCCGCGCTGTGAGTGTGACCGCGCCGCAGCCTCAGACCGCAGTTGCACTGCTGAGACGTTGGCAGCAAGAAATCCAAGTTATGATAATCTCGCTTCTTCCTCATAAAGTAGCAGCAGTGAATCTCTAAGATCCGTTATCGTAAACGACGTCGCTCTTCACATCTGGGGAGCAAAACTGATGATCAAAGGTGGACAGGATGTTGGTGTGTTGATTGTTTTTCTTTTCATTTGTTGGACTAAAAAATCACTCAACAATGAATCAAAGGAAAAACGCAGGCTGGCTCCACCCCCTCAAATCAGAATGAGCTGTTTTTTTTGTTGTTGTTTTTTTTAAATTAGTTTGACACGGTTCAAAATTGAATAACAAAAGGATGCAAGCTGCTAATACAGATTTATTTATTTATTTATTTATTTTGAACTGCTCTCTAACCAAGGCAGTTAAATATCATAACGCGGTTCCTTTTGGTATCTGTGTGTGAGCTGCTTGTGAATAATTTAGCATTTTTAATGACGCTCTTTTCCAGAGGTTGATTTGAAACACACACACACACACACACAAAATTTTACCCACAAATCTACGTTGAAGTGGCTGACTGTCTTTCCATGTCATGCCCAGGTTGGAGGGAGAAGACTACGAGGTGCCTGCAGTGTGCGACTCCGTGGAAATCTCAGGTCAGTGATGAAGACTCCCGCTGCAGGATTATGTCCTTTAATTAGCATAAGAACCTGCATTTGACCCTTTATCAATTTCTTTTCGCCGGCAATATTTTATCAATGGCGTAACAGCTCTCTGTGACACTTTTATTACCTGCAGCCTTTCTCCCCCTCTGCAGCTCTCTCAGCATGCGACATTGTTCTGTTTGTGTTCCGTTGCCATAGCAACAACCCCTGGCAACCCAGCAACAGCCAAGCTAGTCTCCTTTATGTCCCCTCGTTTTATATCGGAGCCTTCTCACGACGGTGCACACCAGCCAGGCATGACATTAAAACAAAAGCATGTTTACAATACAAAATAAATACAACACCCCTGCAATAAATGTTTCATGTTGATTTTTTTTTTATTATTATCTGTTTAAGAGAGGTGTTGACAGATTGTAATGATTGTTATCGGGACTGTAATTTGTGATGCTGTTGAACTGTACTGGGATATTCTGAGAGGTGTCCCTAAACGTTTATCACTCTACTGCATGTGAGTGGGATGACCAAAATATTAGGAACACCTCCAACTCCTCCTGAAGGGAGAATTTATTGCAGGAGTGTTCTATTCCACGGTAAACATGCAGTTGGTTTAATGTTAAGGCTGATCGGTGTTTGTACCCACATGCTGACATTGTTCACCAGCCTTTTTGAAGACAGGTTGCCTTTTCATACGTTAAACATTTGACTGACATTTTGACTGAACATCTCTCAAGTGCTTGTTTATTCTTCTTTTTTTCCATTCCTGCAGATCCTCTTTCACACACTTTCCTGCTGTCCACACCCTCATCCCAAATCCTGACCACCGATACTCTAACTTTCAATGAACACCCATCCTGTCCTTTGACCCCGGATCACGAGGAGCTTGTCACCATGGAGTCGGCTGAATATCAGCAGGAGGAGGTCGGTGAGGAGATGGAGAAAGACCCCCTGGCAGACAGCGGGTACATTGAGTTACATTACTACCAGTCTCACCAGTATCAGTACCTAGTGCTGCCCACCGACACCGAGCTGGACCTGGAGACTGTGGAGATCCTCCAGCTCGACGCAGAGGCCCAAGAGGCTGCCGGATCGCTGCTTGACCTCGCGGGCGGTGGATATTAATGGTATCGCCCATTTAAAAGTGATGTATTACTTCAGTCCACTGCAAGTAAATACTCCCACCAGACCACCATCAAGGGGAGAGCGGTTATGTTTTAAAGTCTTGTGCTATAGTGGATTGATTAATGGCAACTGTTAAATCCTCCGTTTCCCCCTGAGACACTGACACTGCCCTAAAGCTGTAGAATAGTTAGCTTAAAAAAAACAAAGATCAACTCGATCAACTTGTGTGATGGACTAATATTATTATGGGTCACTGCGCCACATGTATTCAAGCACTTTCTTTTTCTACACCCCAACCATACGCCTCTGGTTCCACGTCCAGATCAGACCATGGACAGAAGCTCTCGAGTGCAACATTAAGCTTAAAAAAATATGGACAAAACTACACTCTGAGATTTTAAAAAAAATGACTAGAAAGTATTAGCGGAGTATGGTCTTCAAAACTGCTTTAAAGATTTTTCACAGCGATCTTTTAAACAGCGGTTATTCTCAGGGGAGGCATCGCGTACTTACAACTGTTTCTGGAGATAAATATCTCAAACTAAATTAACATTTCTACCGTGACATCTGCTCAAGATAAACACTTCTTATCTTATTTCAATAGATGTGTGCCCTAACCACTTCCATGTTTTCTTAATAAGAAGGCTCCCTCAGACCTTACTTTTATGAGGAAGAAGCCAGATTATCATAACTTGAATTTCTTGCTGCCAATGTCTTAACACTGTAACTGTGGTCTGAAATTGCCGTCTTCGCGAACAGTAGCTGAGTTTATCAGCAAATGGAAGAAAAAAAAAAATTCTGCGAAATTATGAGGGTAGTTTTACCCAAAAATGCTCGTGAAAGCACTCAATACTCAGCAACAATGACGTTAGTACTTCCAGTTATTGTTAAGTTAATGTCTTTACTTCTCTCGTGATTCTGTTGCCCGTGTTTGTAAGAGCTGATTTGGGGTTCACAATGTGATACCGCCGCATTCTTGGATATCTTTTTTTTGTTTTGTTTTGTTTGTTTTCTGTAAATTTGAAAACAAACCTGGATATAATCTTGTAAACTAAGACGTCTTCGATCAGGTATTGTTTGATTTGAAAAAGGAACTCACTGCCATTGACACAGCTTTGCATTTCAGGGTACACTGAATTTTGTAAACTGTACTTTCAACTTCGCTCTAGATTTTTTTAACCTAACAAAATAAAATCTGTCATTCTGTTTTTTTGTGATCTAAAACTCTGTCGCTCTCCCTGTGTGTGTGTTTCTTCCATGTTCAGACAAGATAGCAAATTAATTTTGGCTGAACTGCAGTTTGATTATGATGTTTTTAAAAAAAAGATATTTTTGGGAGTTTTACACAATTAGAAAACATTGTTAAGGATTAGTCATGACTACACCTACTTACATCGGCATCAGGGATGTTTTAATGGTCCAATTTATTGCTATTTTACATGACAGTAAAATCAGTGTGTATGTTTGGATGGTTTGACTGCTCGTGCATTCAAATCCATTGTTAAACCACAGCTGCCCTGACCTGCACCATGCCAGGCTGAGCAGCGCTTCAGGCTCTACTGGAAGGTAAGGAGATGGGAGACTGAGGCCAGGGAGGACTGCAGGGTGCAGCCTAAACACAAGGCCCCATGAAAAATTAAGAAAACCCTTATTACATAAGGAAAACACAGAATTGCACAGCAGTTCGACTGTGAATTGCTATCGTGGTAATTACCACTGATATTTTTGCCAATATTGCGCAAAAAAATAGATTGTTTTAAGATTGCAACCGTTTATATTTAATTCTTAGATTCATATATAATACTTTAACACAACCGCGCTTTGTCATCTCGCTGCATTTTACGGATAATCTCAGCGTTATATCACTGGTTCCGCATTCGTAACTCTGCGCGCAAGACTACACTTCCCTTGCGCGCGAGGACGCGCAGGCGCGCCGGGTGATGTAGTTCTTCGACCCGCCGCGACGTTCGCGCGAGACGGCGTCCGACACTACATTTACCGTCCGGCATTGCGCGCGCAGGCTCGAAGCCGGAAGTTTGTCAGGGCTTGTGCGTGGAAAAAGTTGTCATGATTGTTTTCGTGCCAGTGTAGAGAGAGAGAGACAGAGAGAAAAAAAAGTTAGGTTTCAGTCGTCTGTGGACTCCCACGAGTTTTGGCGTGAAGCCGTTTGAAGACACCAAAGGTAAAACTACATTTCGCAGCGGGAGTTAACAAGGCGCAGGAATAGGAGACGTTCTCGTGAAGTTAGGCTGCCGAACCCCGAAAGGTAGCTGCAACGTTGTGGGTTGTGAGCAACACTCTTGTCCTTTCAACGGCTACAAAAAAAGATGGCTAGATGTTAGCTTTTTTTTGTCTTTTTTTCTTTCTTTTTTTTTTTACTGTTTTGGGTGCGTGCACGGGCGCTCAAGCTAGCTAGCTGGTCCGGGTGAGTCTGCCCGACGGTTGCAGGGATTTATTCATTTTAGTTTTCCGGGGGGGACGTCGGCGTTCGCCTTGAACGCTCCTGCCCAGCGTCAACAAGGCGAGATTAGGCGACTTTAAATAACGAACCGCTTCACCGCTCTTAATCCAGCTGTTAAACGGAGTTAATCTGGCGCCACGCTCGCCCGGGGCTGGAGGCGGCGCGCGGAAAACGGCCTTGCGTGGTGAAACACGGCGGCCGCGCGCACGGGGCGCTTGTCACCTCCGGGCGCCACACCTATGAGATGAGGACGCGGGGCAGAGCCCGAACCGCGGATTATTTTTTTATTTATTTTTTTCGTCTGAGAGCACCACCCTGTCTCAGCCATCATGGGAGAGGACGTCCTCCCCCAGTCTGCTACAACAACAATGCAGCTCTTTGAACGAGCCGAACAAACAGCGCGCCTTCGGGCCGCTGCTGCTGCTGCTGGATGTACTGGCCCGGGGGGGTGGGGGGGGGCAGCGTGACACCAGCGGGGGGGGCCACGCCCGCAGCCGCACACGCACACAGCCCCACTGTGAACACCGTGTCTTGAACTTCTCGGCAGAAACGGTGTTCAACCGAATCCGCACACACTCAAGTTCAGTGTCATGTGTGACAGGACGCCCCCACCCCCCACCCTTGCCCTCTCCCCCCGCCTCCTTCCTCCCCTCCTCCCTCTGCTCATCGATAACTAAAGTCACTTGTTCAAGTCAATCAATAAAAAAGCCAGATCGGAGCCTCAAATGAAGCCGTGGTTGTCGCTGGGGAGCAGCTGACGGGATTGTGGCGTGGAAGGGATTTGCCAGAAGGACTTAAGAGCCTCTTAAGGGCCACACCGCAGGCACAGTGGCGTGTGAAGAGGAAAGGGGAAAAAAAGCGTGAAATAGAATTAAAATATTTCTTAAGCTCTGGGTAACATTTAAAAAAAAAAAATTGCAAATAGAAAATCATAGTACACAAGCAAGACCGAAGATCATCCCAGTTCAATAAAAGAAGTAAAAATTTAGGGGAAAAGGCACCTGAGAACAATTTGATTTATATGGTTAAACATTGTGGAGATACGATCAGGAACATTGACCTCCATTGTAGCTGAAAGCAGCTTCAACCTTTTTTGGTTCTGAGTCCGATGCTTCCTTATATTACACGAGCGGGTCATAAATGTATTTTCATCAGCACTCTTCTCATGTGAGAACTGAGTGGGTCATTTTAACGCGTGTCGTATAATGTTTGAGGCCTGGACTGAGTGACATTTAAAAAAAAAACGAGCTGTGGTGTAGAGTTGTTTTGGGGTTTTGTTTTTTTTTACCTCTTTTGGGAAATTTCACAATCAGTACAGTGAATCAAAACAGTGCACAGATTGATCAATAATCCAGAATAATTAAAGTAATCCTAGTGCTTTGCAACGCCCACAGGGACCAGTACCTCTGAACAATGAGGAGTGAACCAGGCCCAGTTCAGATCGTCACGGTGTGCAAGGAGGAGCACTCCTTTGAGTTGGACACGGAGGCCTTGGCAAAGGTTCTGCTGGCCCCCGAGGTCCGAGACAAGCATGTGGTGGTGCTGTCGGTGGCCGGAGCCTTCAGGAAGGGGAAGAGCTTCCTGCTTGATTTCATGCTCCGCTACATGTACAGAAAGGTGAGTTTACATGCTAACACGGCTATGGGGAGGCCATTTCTTGAACGTCTGGGATGTAGTTCCCCTATTTTCACACATGGTGTCGCCATGGTGCCGCGGTCGAGAGGGCGCCTAGACCTGCTTGCCAATTTTTCAGCACATTTGAGATGTACGTCATGCACTGATAGCCCTGCATGAAACCCCTCTTCATCAGGATCATGATGTTCAATTTTTTTTATTGAATCTGCTTGTGTCATGATGAGACTATAATTTTTGGTTATAATAAACTAAAGGGGGTCACCCTGCGAGGTGTTCCCACTATTTTGTCCAGCCCATTTCTGCGAGTTAGAGTTGCAGGGCTGTTTTATTATTAGGAATTTGTTTTATTATGGTATGCTTAATTAATTGGCAGGCGAATGTTGGCAGACTCTGTGAATCAGGTGCCAGAGTGCTCTATACCGTCGCACCACAAAAAAAAAAAAAAAAAAAAAAGCTGCTGTGCGGGATGTTTGAAACTGCTGAAATGGATTCTTGCCTGACAAGTTTAAGAGCCAGTACAATGAGCTATAGATATATCACATAAAGCCTGAAGAAGACATGTCAGGAAAGTTGTTTTTTTTTTCATCCCCCAGCAGACATGTCAGGCACATGTCACTTGTGTTTAGCCGCCATAGTTATCTTCCTTTCTGTATTTTCGTGCAAGACAATACAAAATTCAGATAAACTGCAAACTTCTGTGCAGTCGGACCACTTAACTGCCCATCCCTGCCGGAACATGTGAACTGACGACTCTACTGAGCAGAAATTGTTTAGAGAAGAGAACCGGCGCTGTTGCGACTAATGCCCCCACTGTTTTATGTTTTGTTTTTTTTATTTATGTGCACCCATTATGTATTTCTTGTGGAGAAAAAACAAAGAAAACTCCAAGGCACTCCCTTTTTTAGATAACTGAAATGCCTTTATTAGCATAGCGTGGGAATAATGAAACTTGGCATCAACCCTTCGCCAGGGAGTCTCCCGCGGAACAATGGCTCTTTTTCTAGTATTATTCAGCTAATAGGAATCTTCCACTTGGACATGGTGCTGTGGCCTGGAGGTGGGGCGCGGACATTGCAGATATCGTAAATGTCGCAATGACCTTAACCTTTGACCCCTAACCACTGACATCTGATCAGCTCATCCTTGAGGCCGAGTTCTGCCAGATCTAAAGAAATTCTCCCCGGGCGTTCCCGAAATATTGCGCCGTCGAGAGTGATACAGGTCGCGGCGAAGTTGACCTTTGACCTTTTTGGACACAAGATACTGTTTTGTCACATGAGACGTTCACACCTTTTTAGACGTTGTCTGAAAAGCTTTCCTTTCCATTTCTTTTGCCTCATAAAGATAAAGACAAGGTAAAACTCTGTTTATGTAGTTGCTGATGGACCCCTTAATAGTCTACATGTCCTTATATGAAACCACAACAGTATCCCCCCTTTTCCTCCTTGTCAGTGGTAATTTCATTTATTTATTTATTTTATGTTTCCAAGGTTTCAGTGTTTTGGTCCCTTTCTTTTTTTTTCTTTTTTTTTTTTTAGAAAGATCATCTCAATATCGAAACTTCTTGTGAAAAGGGTGGGTGTTAAGCTGTGGTCTGTGGTTAAGAGAGACGGCCTGACCTGAGTCCCTGGAGCTTATAGATGCTGGAGGATTTTGCTTGCACCAAGTCTTGAGGCGTAGATTCCTGAAAAGGCGGAATAGGTCGTTCTTTTTACGTATTAGATTTTAACAGCTCCATTACCTTTGCCATTGCCATCAGACCAGACTTCAGCAACCGTTAATCGGCCTGGCATCAAACCAGTGCAGTGCCATTAAAGCTAACTGGGGAGATAATTACGTTGTCAACTTTGCTGAGCGCTCAGAATTGGCGCTCGAAGAGCTGCCCCCGCTGTATTTTTCAGAAATGATTTAAAAGTACACGACAAGCCAAATTTCATCTTTCGTTACACCTGCCGCTGACTGACCCTGTGGGTGTAATTTGTGTCACTGCAGGAAGGTGAAAACTGGCTGGGCGAGGATGACGAGCCGCTGACGGGGTTTTCATGGAGAGGAGGCTCAGAACCGGAAACAACCGGCATCCAGCTGTGGAGTGAAGTCTTCCCCGTCCAAAAGAGCGATGGAACCGAGGTACTTTACATTTGACTAATGCTCCTATGTCACCGAAAAACTTAAACAGCAACAAAAAGCAGTGATTTTTACTGATAAAAGAACACGTCTGTTTTCAAACTAATATATCTATCAAGACATTTGCGTGTCTTCTGTTCATCTTGTAGAGATGCACATGTAGCGGTTGTGTAGTCGATGTCTGATGCGTTGTGTTGTAAAAGAAGCGCCACGCCGCCGTCACCTTCGGCATCAGCTCGCCATGTATTCATCTGATGGTAAAAGAAGTGATAACCCACGCGCCAAAGTCAGTTTCTCACTTCTCAAAATGCTGAGTGGGCTTGCCGGTTAGCAGCTACACAGTTAGATTTACATACAGGAATTAGGCGATGCAACGTGGTGCACTCGATAAAACTCACTTAAACAATTAAAAACACTGGCAATATTGACAGACAGGGTTTTTCCCAGTGATTGGAAGCTTAAGTCATCACGCCCAGTACAGCCAGCACACTTTTAGCCTTAAAAACAAGGTTGATATATCTATATTCTTAAAGAGCTATTGAAACTATATAACGATATATAAATTAAATATATAAAACTACACACACAAATAAAACCCAGGTCTGCCGGGGTGCAATAGAGGGCGGTGGACTCACATTACTAACACAATCTATGTGGCAATATTCACCACACAAGGGAAAAAAAATGGAAAAAATAAAATGAATCAGACTGATGACCAGTAGTAAATTAAATCAGTACCAATGTACTTTAAAAACTGTACAGTAAGAAAGGGCAAGTGGAATCATTAACTCGGCTACACACAGTCACTTTTTATTTCTACCATAAGTCTAGTTTTATGTCTCCTTCCATAAAGAGTTCCATGCATTGAAGGATATAAGTCGGCGAAAACGTTTGCAAGTGAGGCTGCTGCATTTCGTCCGGCTGCTTTACCGCGGCGACGGCAACCCGCCCTGACACAGTTGCAGACCGCGTCCGGTTCCCGGGTGATCTGGCGTAGCCGGGGATCAGTGAACGTCTCGCCTGAACGTCAATAAATCCCGTCACACTTGCCGCATCTCTCCACCCTTTACAAAAAAGGACGCGTGAAAAGCAACTGTACGCAACTCGCCACGCCCGCCATTGTTGTGAGTAACAGCTCGTGTGTCGCTAGGCCACCGTAGGTTGCTGGGGTGATAAGAGACGCCGCTTTTTTTTTTTTGCATTAGGCTGTGGCGGCTGACTTGACCGCGCCTTGCGTCTTATCACCCTGCTTTAGCAACCTTCCCCCAACAATGATCTGCAGCATAATTAATATATGACACATGATAGTGAGTATATTTTGCTCATTTTAGTGAATATTGAATAGCTTTTCTTTAAAGGAATACAGATTTTAAATAATACTAATAATAATAAAGCAAAGTGATAACACTTTCTACCAGGTGTGGCAGTGCGCCGGCGTTTCTACTGACCGCCCCGCCTTTGTGACGCAGACAGATTTTGAATTTATGAAAAAGAGCGCACGGGTATCAGGTTGGTAACACGTATCGGCATATACTCACGGCCAAAGTATCGGGACAGAGAAAGTCTGATGTATCCTAATGTAAACAATGAGAGAGATTCACAAGTTGACAGGCAGTAACTTTTCCTGTAACTTGTTCAATAAGCCTGATTGATGACAGATTGCTTTATTTGAGGCGCCCTCTTTGTATTATGTTTTGTATCAGTTTGAAAGCTGTTCCTTTCTGCCCTTAAAGCGACTGCAGTCTCACAGGAGGAACCGTGCTGTGTGTGTGTGTGTGTGTGTGTGTGTGTGTGTGTGTGTGTGTGTGTGTGTGTGTGTGTGTGTGTGTGTGTGTGTGTGTGTGTGTGTG
>CAAKHG010022083.1:21865-40548 GCA_901007715.1 Dactylopterus volitans
CAGCGTCATTTCACCTCCTCACCCTTGTTTGTTCCAAACGCCAACCAGAAATCAATCAATCAACGGAGCTGACGGGTACAAAGAGTGTGTGTGTGTGTGTGTGTGTGTGTGTGTGTGTGTGTGTGTGTGTGTGTGTGTGTGTGTGTGTGTGTGTGTGTGTGTGTGTGTGTGTGTGTGTGTGTGTGTGTGTTTTGCGTGGGTCGCCCCTGCAGGTGGCAGTGGTGCTGATGGACACGCAGGGAGCGTTCGACAACCAGTCGACGGTCAAAGACTGCGCCACCATCTTCGCCCTCAGCACCATGACCAGCTCAGTACAGGTGACCGGCCTCCCGTCTCGGATATCGGCCGATTCCACCTTTCTGTGATCACACGCTTCTGTGATGCGTCTGCTGACACGGTTTCCGTCTCGTAGATCTACAACCTGTCGCAGAACATCCAAGAGGACGACCTGCAGCAGCTGCAGGTGTGTTTACGCCTGTGTCGCAGAGATCACCATGAGGGCGTCATCTGAATATGGCCAGAAATGCTGTTTTTTCTAACATTTCAGCAAAAGAGACCAATTTTCCTCAGTGTTTTAAAGTGGAGTTATTTCCGAGGACACACTGAACACGAGGGTCTCGAAGCATGCCTCTCTAGTCCTGATAGGAGGTTGTTGGCCAGTAAATTTGAAAAAAAGCGATAATTGTCACTGTTGAACATTAGCTGCTGCTTCTGATTTTTGCAACTTGCTACTGATTTTGCGTAACGGCCGCCTCCTCCCCGCAGCTGTTCACGGAGTATGGCCGCCTTGCCATGGATGAAATCTTTCTGAAGCCGTTTCAAGTAAGGCCAACTGCACATCATGGCGCATCACTGCTGATGCAGTATGTGGCTTTGATGGCTTTTATTATTGTACTCGATGAAAAATGTTGTGCAAAACTCACATACTTATTTCCCTTTCCCCCCCTCCAGTCTTTGATGTTCCTCATTAGAGATTGGAGTTTTCCTTATGAATACACCTACGGGTTCAAAGGAGGCAATGAATTCCTGGATAAACGGTTAGAGGTACAGTATGATGGAAACCTCGTGCTTCGCTGATCTCACATCCTGAATCCTGGGTTTGGAAATGAACTTTGCTACTTTTTGACTACCGTTGTTTTTTTTCTTTAAAGGTTAAGGAGGCCCAGCACGAGGAGCTGCAAACAGTGAGGGAGCATATCCATTCATGCTTCACCAACATTTCCTGCTTCTTGTTGCCCCACCCCGGGTTGAAAGTTGCCACCAGCCCTGATTTTCAGGGCCAGCTCAGTGGTGAGATTCCCACTTCAGGCTAGAATTTTTTTTTTGCAGTTATCATAATGCACTCTGTGTTGTTCTCAGCTTTATTGGACTTCTTGTGTCAGATGTGGCGCCGGAGTTCAAGGAGCAGCTGCGGAGTTTGATTCCCAATCTGCTTCATCCTGACAACCTGGCTGAGAAAGAGATCAACGGGAATAAAGTCACCTGCATGGGCCTGCTTGAGTTCTTCAAGGTACCTTCTTCTCGGCCCGAGTGTTCCCGCTGAGGGCCTCCTGGGTTTCTGCCACATCTGATATTGTGATGTTTGTCGCCAGGCCTACATCAAGATTTACCAGGGAGAGGACCTGCCGCAGCCAAAGACCATGCTCATGGTACACGCAGGATTGGCAAATTCCGGTTCACATTTACACCGTTTGTCATTTAACAACTGAAACGTGTGATTTTTGGCGTGCCCAGCTCAGTATGTCTAAAAAAAATTTTCCCCCCTCACAAGGCGACAGCAGAGGCCAACAACCTGGCAGCAGTGGCAACGGCCAAAAATGAGTATTACAAGAACATGGAGAAGGTGGGTCCACTTACACGTCGGAGGTGGCTCCCCTCACTCAGCTCGATGATGAATTTCACCATCACCATCTCAGTCATTTTGTCCTGTTGAGGTCTTCTTTGTTGTCTTTCTGAGGTGTGCGGGGGCGACCTGCCCTACGTGGCTCCCGACTCTCTGGAGGAGAAGCACCAGTTTTACTTAAAAGAGGCCCTTCACTCCTTCTCCTCCACCAAGAAGATGGGCGGCCAAGAGTTCTGCGACCGTTACCAGGCGCAGTTGGAAAAGGAGCTGGAGGAAATGTGGCAGTCGTTCTGCAAGCACAACGAGGTGAGAGGCGACACCGTGGATGTGAGCGCGCGTCACAACCCGGCTGGTGGAAATTGGACCAAGCAAACGCATAGAAGACAGGACATGAAGCCGACTTCCAGGGATCAGACCTGAAGAAAAGGGTCATTACTTTTACAATAATTAGGACTTCTTTTAAATAGCAGCGTCCTGCAGAAAAATGCACGTGAATGATCGAATGCTGAATTCAGTTGTTGGATCAATGCTGAAAATTGCTAAAGTAGTGCGAAGGAACAAAACCCAAAACAAAAAGCCCAAACTGTAATAACTAGTACATTTGTATTTTGCGTCTCAGAGGCCAACTTCCCCGACTGGTCTGTGTAACAAACCTTACGATGTGTCCCATTAAGATACGCTGACAGCCAATCAAAATCCATTCAAATTTCCAGGGTGTAAGGTTCAGCCTATGAAATCACTTCACCGGAGGCATCAGTCTTTGGGGTCGTTTGTTCCTTACTGACGGCCTCTTTGATTATGGCGTCAGATTAATGTAGGGCTGCACGATCCTGGGGGGGGAGATGAGATCACGATTCTCTCACAATTTTTTTTTCAACATAAAGATTTATTGTGCTTGCTTATTTGCTGATACAAAAGGGGGGGAGGGATCCTTTAATAAAAACTATGCTTGATACAAGACACATGGGCGAGGCACACAAACTCTGGGCAGGAAACACTCCTGTTCTAGCTTAGATGTGACAGCCTGACACTGTAAAAACAATAAACGTCTCGTCTTCTCCTAATAAACGGGTGTGGGAGGGCGCCGTGTAGAGTGTTGATTAGAGCCATAGTTTTAGCCAGGTAATATATTATAGCTTCTGTAGTTTCCTTGTGTCTGCGGGAGCTTGACCGGGATGGAGATGGAGATGGAGATGCTCTGTATCAGGTTCCCATTACTGAGGTCGGGGTGGTCGAGCGGGATCTTTTTTCAGTAGAAGAACAGCCACCATCCTCTTTTTCTCGTGTTCATCTTCACAACCCCCGAGATCATGCTTTTATTTCGATTAATCGTGCAGCCCTAAATTCATGTGGACTCAGATTACTTAATGAATATGACGTATGTTATCATATGAAGGGGCAGTGTTCCCCTCCCCCTCTTTTTAAATCACCTTCTTTTCCTCTTTGTTGTTCAAGTCCAAAAATCTCTTCAGCGCCTTCCGCACGCCCGCCGTGCTGTTCGTCCTGGTGTGCCTCCTCTACGTGCTGTCCGGCGTGCTGCTCTTCGTCGGCCTGTCCACCTTCGCCCTGGTGTGCGACTGCACCCTGGGCCTGGTCATGATAGCGATGCTGACGTGGGCCTTCATCCGCTACTCCGGGCGCTACCAGAACGTCGGGGGAGCCATCGATCAGGCTGCCGGCGTCGTCTTGGAGCAGGTGAGTTCAGGCGGCCTGACCTTCACTTCAGTAGTTGACTTATGATGTCTTAAGCCGCATTCACAGCTTATGTAAGTTATGTCAGTGTTGCAAGTTTTTTTTATTAAAATGAGCTGTAGTCTGGTTTTTTGACTATGATAACTGCTAAAAAAAAAAAAACGACACTGAACAAGTGAATGTAAAGTAAATACATAGATTATAGAGCCGCTTAAGATACAAGAGAAGAAGCAGAAACAGCATAGGAGTCAATGGTGGGCAGCAGGGCCAGATATTACAAATATTTACTCACTGGCCGCTCTGTTAGGGCGCACCTGTACAGTGTTGTGCGATCCAAACAGCCCTGCCATGAATCCTACTTTCACAAAGCTTCTAATGTTCGTTTCCGTCGACTCGGTCAGGAAGGTGATCGTCCTGAGTTGTCACTGACGTCATAGTGTGCGGCGGCGGCGTACTGGAGTGCGTTACACTGGGAGGGGTTTCTTTCTATTCCTTCCCTGATTGATCTAAAGGGGTGGTCAAAATATGAGGAACACCCCTCATGACCATGCAGTCCGGTTTAATGCCACTACAGCTGTGTCAGTTAAAGCTAAAATAGCCATCATTGTTGAATTATATAAAATCACACCATCATCAGAGCTTGTTTTGCTGTAAAAAGTTTGCCTGTTTCTCCTCAAACCTGAGTACACACTACTGTGTATATACATATATCCCTTTCAGAGTACACTTGAACACGTAGTTTTTGTGTTTAAAAATAAATATATGGAGATTTAATCAGATCAGAGGAGAGGTGGATTAGCAATGGGAAACCTCGTCCCTCAGAGGCCTCGCATGAGTTCGACCTCACTCTTGCTGGCAGGGCCACAAATAGGATGGACGCGGCTGAGAGGTTTTCATCGATCAAACGGCGGCGCGGGATAAGTGGTGCCAGCCAGCGTTGCAAGAGGCACCCGACATAATCCGCAGCCAGATGAAGCGTCTTCCCCCTTTTGCCTCTGTTTCACAGGCCACGGTGGTGCTGAACAAGTCGAGGGGGACCAGCGTCGTCGAGCTGAAGAAATCCAATTAAAGGACCTCCGGACCGTCGCCGTTCCGATTGCAACGCAACCAGCGTAGAACACAAGCCCAAAAAAAATTCAGCACTAAAGCCTTATCATTGCCACCCGCGGGAGCGCAAACATGCCGTTAACTACGTTGGCACGAGGTAAAACGCACAAAGGAGACAAGGCGGTCCGAGACGCCAACTCACCAGCAAGTCGTTACTCCGCATGTTGCTCGGCCCGCAAAAGCCCACACTGGTGACCGGATTTACTGCGGGAGAGGGAGGTGGTGGTGGGGGGGGGTATCAGTCCCGATTGTGGGCACCCTGCATCTTATATTCATACTGCCATCATCATCATCATCATCATCGCGAGTTCACAATTGGTCTTATTTGACGAGTCAGAGGTCGTCTTGAAAACTCGTACATTGGTTTGTATTTGCGTTGGCTTTACATTGTTACAACAGGGCTCGTCTTTTCCAAACATGGCTTCTGCAGTGTATCTTTAAATACTTTCCTGAACATGCCGGCTTTGAAGCTTATACATGTATACATATTCTTTTTTTTTTTACTTTTCGGCCTGAAAAACATTCCATTCTGTCTTGTAGATTTACATCTTTGATATGAACTTGCATTTCTTGGAAGCTGAACTGTTACTACTTTCAAGGGAGAGGAGAATATGCACTTTTTATATATAGAGGTAGCTCAGCAGATATCGGAGGCTGCATATGATAGGAGTTCATTTGTTTCAAATGCTTTGCTCTTTTATTCCTTGATGGAAATATGTTACTCTTTATAGATTTTGATATTACACACTACACTCCTAGAGGATCCAGGCATAGGGGCTATATTCTGCAAATATCTTCAGCTCCAAAGACCCAACACATCATTGGTGTCAAACGCCCAACTTTGACTTTTGCGACCGGACAACCAAAGAATTAGCTTTCAGTACTGTTACAAATATGAACTGTACATTGCCTCTGTGTTCTTGTCGTGTCCGATACTCAAATACAGTCTGCAGTGCAAACAGGAGAGCTTTATTTATTCATAATTTAAAAAAGGTATCAGTCCTTACGGCGCCATCCGATCTGCCGGAGGATGGTCACAGAGAGGCGGGTGACACTTGTTTTCGTGCGGTGACGGCGGATGAAGTTGTGATGTGTTACGAGGCTCGTGGTGCAACTCGTATAAGATATTAAGATATTTTAACAGTTCCGCAGTCACTCGAACCTCTTCAGTGGTTGACTTTGACCCAAACTGTAAGAAAACCTCATCATGAAGCTCCTTTTTTTCCCCGCAAATGAACAAAGGCAAAATCTTTGTGGGGGAAAATGAACATCGGCAAACTCTGCTCAGAGCTCCGCCTGACGTCCGCGTACAGAAAGATCAGTCTCACAACACATTTTGCTGAAATTGACAAAAAAAAAAAAAAAATCATAAATGCGGGCTGACTCGATTCGTCAGTGGTCGTTTACGTGCAGCTACGGCCCACGTCTCGACGTGTGATGATGTATTCGGATTACTTCATGAAACGGCGGGTTGGCGGAGCGGAAAGCGTTAACATCCACCGTTGCCTTTTTGAAAGACTCCTGAGGCCCCGGGAGCAAAAGTAGGACCCTGTACTCAATACTCAGGTACGCTGTACTTCAAAATTTCCTGCATTTGGAAACCCGATGCCTTTGGTGCAGTCTTACTTTCCCCATAGTGCAGTTAGCAGGAGCGCAGGGCCGAGCGTGACCACGCAGGCCTGACGGGGAGGAGACTCACCAACTTGTCGGTCCATGATTTTGACTTAACATTTTGCACATTCCTTATCTATCAATTTCCACCACAGGAGCAGATGATGTTTTACATTTACTGTTACACCCCCCCCCCCTCCTCTTTGATGCTGTTTGCACATAGCTTGTTCTAAGATTTAAAAAAAAAAAAAATGCATGCAATATGGCAGTAATGAATATGGTAGCCATCTCTTGCGGGGGTGTCATGGCCTTGACTTGAGAAATGCTGTTTAAAAAAAATAAATAAATAAACAGAACTTGAAACTGTTCATGCATCTTTCCAGTCTATTTATTTAGTTGCCGTTTTTTTTCATAAAGTTAATCTAAACCTCTTAAAATTCAAGATACTTGAGGTACTGAAGCTCACGCATGTGATGGCGATTAATATGTTTTTAACCAGTCGAATTCTTTTTGGCAGTCAGGTAAATTTTGGTTAATTATTAATATCCCGAAAAGAGACTTAAGTTTGGCAGATTATATTGCTGACGCGTAGATAAAATGATGCACGAGCCATGTTCATGCAGTAGTATGTACAGTATAGTGTGGAAATGTAATGATAGGTTTCTCCATTGTTTTTTTAGTTGGATTTTATATCAAAATAAGTGATTGTACATAAAAGATTCACACATTACAGTAAATTACATCTTTATTCATAATTTACTCCACTTTTCTTTTTCTTTTTTTTTTTAAATCTATTACTAAAACCTATATTTTTCACCAAACTTGTCGGGGCTGGCCCGCTAGCGGCTTCGTAGAAGGTCAAAGCTGTAGCTTTTCTACACATCTAATACCACGAATTCTGTTTGTGATGAAAGTCTCACACCAGACAAACGCATCCTCACAGCTCGATTTGGTTTGGGGGGGGGGGATCTGCCACGCTGTTTCCGTCAGGCTAATTAGGCGCTGAGAGCCTTCACGCCTCATGTTATCCAAGTCTTAATTATTGAAGTGTAAATTCTTCTGTTATCCAAGCTGCCAAAAAAGAAGGAGAACAATGGGAATTATATCTGGTGCGAGTTTTTCGTGCACGTTTTGCTGGCTAGCTTTCTGCGCACTTCAAGCTACGGAGGCCAGTCAAGTATCAAAACGTGCCGCCTTTTGAAGGACGTTTATTCTTCCATTCAGACTTCTGAGAATATGAAGTATTTTCATAAACAAGCGTGCTATTGAAATGAAGGGGCATACTTTGAGGTTGCTGATGCGTTCACCTCCCTTTTAATGGCGCCTTTTGACATCAAACAATGGTGACGTCAAAGCAAACTTTGAAAATATTAAGCTGTTTTACGCTATGAAAGAAGGCGGCTTCGCGCAAGCTTTATTTCTTTGCCCAGCCTTTCGCGCGTTGCTTCAGTAATTTTCAGCATTTTTTTAGCGTTTTCTGCTCATTTTCTGCTCATTATTATGCTGCTTATTCTTAATTTTTTTTTTTTTTTTTTTAGTTTGGATAGCATAACGTTCAAATGGCGGCGGCTTTCATACGGAACCGGAATCGCCGCGCCACAGTTGCATACCTGCGCCAACAGGTCGGGCTGCAGTTTGCGACATATCTGCTCAGAACACACAACTGCGCAAAAGTCTTAGGCAGGCAGGAAAAACATGCTGTGAAGTAAGAATGTTGTAGAAGTGTTGATAGTTTAATGATTTTTTTCTTTTTTTTTTTATCAATGAAGAAAATGCAAAGTGAACGAGCATTAGAAGTATCAAAGCAATATTTGCCTTCAAAAAGGCGTCAGTTCTCCGAGGTACAGTTGCAAAGTTCTCGAAGGAACCGGACAGGCAGGCTGTTCCAGACCTCCCTGGGGAACTGAGCGCAGATCTTGTGCCCCAAACCCTGCGAGGAACCTCCGCCATGCTCCACTGCTGCCTGCAGACACTCGTCGTCCGTCGTCCTGCCCTTTTTTCCTGCCCTTTTGGCGAGCAAACAGCCCTCCGCTGCAGCCAAATATTTCAAATTCTTACTCATCACTCCAGAACGTCTGCCGCCATTTTTCCTCGCCCCGGGTTCCTGTGTTTTCGTAGTGACAAAGATGAGTACTGTTTTTTTTCGGTGTGGATTTTTGGCCTAAATACTTCCCTGAAAACCAATTCTGGCCAGACTCCTCTGAGCAGTAGAAGCATGCCGGGGTCCCGCCTGTTCCTGCGTGGTCCGAGCTGATGGCACTGCTGGACATCTTCATCTGCTGCACAGACGTTTCCTTGGCCGACCGCTGCGTCCGCGCTCCTCAACGTCGCCTGTTGGTTTGTGCCTCTTCAGGAGGGCTCGGGCAGCACATCCGGAAGCGCCAGAGACCTCGCTGGTGCCGTAGAGCTGCATCGTGCCCTGCTCGGCGCTCGGCGTTGCCGTGGCGTTTGACCCGCGGCCGCGTCCTTGATGGCAGAGTTTGGCGGCTCCTCACCCGGTTTTACGGCGCCTCCACAGCCGTTACTGGTTCAGTTCGTGACCGTGTCTCAGCCCGCATAGGAAAATGACGATCATCCGCACCTGTGTGGTACAGCTGGTTAATCATACACCTGACTATAATCCGCCAAAATCCCTTGACACTGTGCAC
Organism: Dactylopterus volitans; assembly: GCA_901007715.1. Classification (NCBI taxonomy): domain Eukaryota; kingdom Metazoa; phylum Chordata; class Actinopteri; order Syngnathiformes; family Dactylopteridae; genus Dactylopterus; species Dactylopterus volitans. The sequence continues at coordinate 30,767 of CAAKHG010022083.1, forward strand.
GTGTACCTATGAGAATCGATGGCGGCTTGAAGGTAACGGACGGTCACATCAAAGACTGATTTGATGTTGATTTTCCCCCCCCGTTTGCTCACTTTGCATTTTGTAAATTGAGAAAAACGGTTAATAGTTTTCCACACCCGCCTAAGACCTACATAGTGAAGATTTTGAATGTGTTAGAAGTAATTAAATGCACCGAGGGAACAGGAAATGTCGTCACCTCATCGCTTCATCCTGTTAGTCATTTGTCTGAAACGTTATAAGCAGCGTATTACTCATGCGGGGTTTGTAATGTCACAAAGACCACGGCATGCTGAAGCATCCCTACATGAGGAACGTGCAAGTCAGAGTGAAACTGACGTTTGACCTTTTGGATACAAAAGGCCATTTTGTCTGTCTAGATGTTTGTGTGGAAATTTTGTCACAATCGGCACATGATATAGACTCGTGGTCGTATGCGTACACAGTCTGACCACTAACCCCTGGTCACCTCATGCTTGAGCCTGAGTTCACATTGGTGCCAAATTTAAAGAAATATTTACGGGAATGGGATGAATCTTAGAAAACTTGACCTTTGACCTTTGACAAATTTCATCGTCGTTTTATCCTTTTAGACATTTGTGTGGAATTTTGACATAATCCGCAGACAACATTGAGGAGTCATGGCCGAAAAAAAAAAAGTTTTGTAAAGTCTAACGACCTTGACCTTTGACCCTTCAATCACCAAAATCTTTGCATTTCGCCAAATTTGAAGACTTTGCACTCACACGTCCGACCGCTGGATCTTGATCTCGGCCGTTGCTCAAAAGGAGGATAAATTCACTGAGGTTTATGGCTTAATCGGCTGACTTTAAAGCAAAGTCGGCTGTTATCAAAAGCGCGTCGTTACACAAATTCAGCAAAGCTATCAGAGCAAAAAAAAAGAAAAAAAGGTTGGTGATTAAAAGCTGCGTTAAAGCACAATTAACTGACATCAAAGCGCATCCATCCATTTGTTTTTAAAAAAAAAAGGTGAGGGAGAGAATAAATGGCCTTAAGAAGCTGAACATTTTGATGTTTGGATGGATTTGAATATCTTTATATTCCAGAGAGTTTAAAAGGCATAAAAGAAAACATCACATAGTCTTGACATCAAGGCAAACCAGATTGTAAGGAGGAATAAATGTCTGGCTTCTATCATTATTCAATACTGTTGATGTTGTATTTTAAAAATCTTTACGGCTCGAGTGAAAAAGGAGAAATCCACTTAAGGAGAACTAAACTTTGGCAAGGAAGTAAGTAATTGCGGCTTACAATGAATATGCAGTTGCAATTTTTATTTCACAGATGGGAATTATGACTTGTGGAAAGAGCAGAGGCGAAACCGTTTTACTGTCCTCTAGTTAAAAGGATTCAGGGGATCGACTTTTACACATGCGGTTTGTTATTTTAAGCCTAAATCATTTTTTTAATTTTTAAGAAAAAACACGACCAGCCATTCAGGTACACTTTCCAATCTTTTATTTTGAAATGGTCAGTACGCACAGAGCGGAATTTTCAATGAACGCCGACTTGTGTGACGTCACAGAGTCGCAACACGAAAGCAAACCGGACCGCGCGAGGAGATAAACTCGCCTCGGCTCGCGTCTCAGAAGGCTTCACACCGCTGAAGTCGCGAAACTTGAAGGGAGAAATTCCACTGTGAGAGAACCGAGCTGTGATTGGCTAGTAAGTTTAAAGTAAACATGACATTGCCCCCCTCAAGTGTAACAGTCCATTCACTTTTTGTTATCCAAATCTTTAATTTTCCGTACGTTTTTTTTTTTTTAAAAGGCCCGTTACTCCTGCAGACTTTAAGCCGTGCAGAGGTCATTCAAAAATTTCACCTTGATGGACATTTTTGAAAAATTTCTTTTTTTTCTACAGTAGAGAAAGTCAACCCAGCAAGTATGACATCACGCTGTTTGCGTTGATGTCGTGACTGTCATCATCACAGCTCTTTTAAGGACACTGACACACAGTTGCAGCTGACTCGGTCAGATACAAAGCTGACCGGGACGCGCTTGGCCTGTCTCCACTGACGCAAAAACGAATATTAGCCAGCTAGCCATGCATTGCCCGCTGACTTGTGAAAAAGCTGACACGAAGCTAACTCAAGACTGACAATTAACCAAACGATCCAATTTCTAAAGAAATATTCTCATGGCAATTCTGGCTTGAGAAAAAACCTGAAGCTAAAACTGGTTTCCTGTCCTCCAAACATGCCTTTTAAAAAAAAAAAAAAAAGGTGCAGGGAATCAGCTTTCACCAACGTGGTTTGTGGTTTTAATCATGAAGCCATTTTTGATTTGTAATTGGTATGACTGACATGCCGGCAAGCCTGTGTTCTAAAATTGCGAGTAGTGTACAGTGTTCACTGAATACTGTGTGACGTCGCACAGCTGCGGCATGAAAGCAAAGCAGACTGTATGGAGAGAGAAAACATTTCTGCATTGTTTGGTCAGTAGACTTCACACTCTGGGTATCAAACTGCAACTCGAGAGAAGGGAAAATCCGCTTATACAGAACCGAACTGTGGGGGACGTCCATAGTTGGCAAGTAAGTCCCGGTAAGTAACTCTGTGGCCTATTTGGCTTCATACGCAGGTGCAATTAGCTCGTGGGCCATCGTGACACAAAACTTAACATCGGCCGAGCAGGCGATGATGCAGTTTTTGAGGAAACTGGGGAGTGCGGTTGCTGACTTGTGAAAAAAAGCTGACCTGCTTTGCTGGTTGCTGAGGAAGCTGCATTTGTGTGGGAAAAAACAAACAAACATGAAACTTGAGTGTTTACACATCTACTGACTGAAACACTGAGTAAACTCAGACCATCAACGAATGTCAGGGACGACGGGAGGCATTGGTTTGTTATATGTGCTGATTAAATTATTGTATGTGGCTCGGCGGTTGGTTTAATACACATTCGGGAGTTTTACCACTGAGGAAATTTAAGGCGCAGACCACGGTGCTGAAGCGCTAATGTTGTACGCAGGATTAACTTATGTTGCATATGGGATTTCTGTTTATGAATGTTATGTCATGCAAGTTAAATGTTCCCAGCGACAGCGTCTCCTGCACAAAAAAAATGCGTGTGTATGCCAAATTGGATTAATCGGGCAATGCTGAAAACTGCAAAAGATGAAATTCAAAAACGGTTAAAAAAAAAAAAAGAAAAAAGCTCAACCGGAGCATGAAAATTTCATGTTGCTAAAGCTCAAGAAAGCTGAATTTTTTTTAGCAAAATCAAAACAAAACTGGTATTGTGTGACATCGCAGAGTGAACGACACAACAATCTTATCAAAGTGTGGCTGCGACGTCACACAATTTCATGGAAGCACGGTTGTCACGGTGATGGAACTATCAAAGCATAAAAGGTTAGCAGCGGCAGCGTCACAGCATTCCCATTCATCTCAATGTCACATTTTTATAGCTTGATATCTTGCTGTACAACAATGAAGCCTTTTGAATAGCTGTCAGGGCCTAAAATAACTACGCTATCCTTTAAAGAATTTAATTTAAAAAAAAGTACTGTATATAATTTTTAAAAAAGCACAGGAGAACAATCCAAATTTAAACGTGGCTAACTCGCAGCAGCTTCAAGCTGGTGGTTCTGAATCACGGCGCTTCCTTATATCATATATGCATTTTCAGCAGCAGTCTTCTCAATTGGGAGAACTGAATCTTAAATTGTATGTTTGATTTTTAGATTGTGGAAAAATTTTGCACCTTTTTGTGAGACTTCACAACCTGTGCAATTAATCAGAACATGACTGGGATTATTGATTAATGACACAGAAAAGTCAGAATAATCTCAGTGCTGATACCCCACTCTTTTCTCTGTCATACCCACAGGGACCAGTACTTTTGAACAATGAGGATTGAACCAGGCCCAGTTCAGATCGTCACGGTGTGCAAGGAGGAGCGCTCCTTTGAGCTGGACTTGGAGGCTTTGGCAAGGGTTCTGCTGGCCCCCGAAATCCAGGACAAGCATGTGGTGGTGCTGTCGGTGACTGGAGCCTTCAGGAAGGGGAAGAGCTTCCTGCTTGATTTCATGCTCCGCTTCATGTACAGAAAGGTGAGCTTACACGCTAACGTGGCTGTGGGGAAGCCATTTCACGACTGGGGACGCACTGTCGCTCACAGGTTTGCAGGCTGTCACCAGGATACTGTACATTCAACTGCCAGATTATGAGGTACACATCAGTGGAACTAGAACATGCATTTCCTTTAAAAAATGCATGTGAATGAGCTGAATGATTATTAAAGCAATGCTGGAACTTGATGGATTCATGTATCTCTGAATGCAGATTTTTGTGAAGTCAAATATTGAAACTGGGGAAAGCTGAATACATTCAAAAGCAGGAAAATGTCAAAAAAAAATGTAAACATAAATCTTAAGAGCAATTAATATTTGAGAGGTTGGAAAGGTAGAAAACATAAATCTTTAAGACTCAAAATTTAAGACGTTAATATTTTTTTAAAGTTGAAAAAGATCCCAAATTATGCAACACAAGCCCATAAGGAGCTGAAGCTCAAGAAGGCTGAATACTTGTTTAAGTGTGAAAGTTGGAAAGACTTCAAAATGAATGGCAGCATAAATGTTCTGAAACAGCTGAGCGTTTTCAAAATATTTGGTGTGCGGAGCTGAAAGGTGCTGCAGCTATTGTTGCCATGGCGATGTGCACCGCTTGGAGGCAGTGGTGACATTAAGCAGAATTCTTTTCCAGGAAATATTGTACTCGATGCTGTGATTTGTTTAATGGTTTTTGTATTCGAAATAAAGTAGTTACCCGGCAATGAGGGGAGAAAATATTGTCCATAGGCACGTTTATCCACAACGCTTTTGTGTTATAGCGGCCAGTGAGGAGGATGAAATGTCTGCCTCTGCCATATTTTATTTTTTTTCTGAATGATAAACTACATGACGAGCCGCGTGTCAGGTGGTGTTCCACTGGGCAGCCCCAACCTGCCGCCGGCTGAGCCCTGAAAGTGTCATCTGTGCCGCTGCAGGACGACGCGACCTGGCTGGGCGAGGATGACGAGCCGCTGACCGGATTCTCATGGAAAGGAGGCTCGGAACCAGAAACCACCGGCATCCAGCTGTGGAGTGAGATCTTCCTCGTCCGAAAGAGCGATGGGAGAGAGGTATTTTCATTTTTTTCAATTTTTATTTATTGATGCTCACCTTTCATTGAAAACTATAAGTACTACATAAAAGATAAAGCAATGAACATGATTCTGTTTACTAATATCCTTATCAAGACATGTCAGCGATGCAACATCTTCTGTTGAAAAACAAACTACACGATGACCTCAGATGCACTGTTTGATTTAGTGATACAAGCCCTTTAATGTTTGAAGGAAAGTTCATTCTCTGTGAAATATAATAATGTATACAAGTACTAAGTAGCTCGTCTCAAAATTTTTAACCACAAAATATGAAATATATCAACGGCTGGCAACTTTAGACAAACCCACCTGCTTTTCAAGGGAGTCTGACACAGAACACACAGCCATAAACACGATTACCAAAGAATGTAACGCAACATCCCTGCAATCAATTTTCCCTTCAGTTTTATGTTGATTTTTCTTGTGTTTGTGAGGTGTTGACATATTTTTATGGTGGTTATCGGGGACTGTTGAACTGTACTGGGTTATGATGAGGTGTCCCTAATATTTTGGTCATACCACTCATCTGCGTTAGGTTGACAATATCATCAGAAATTCAATACAGATTACAGTCCCAATAACATTAAAATATGTCAACACCTGTCTCACATTCAATAAAAAAACAACTTAATACTGCAGGGCTGTTTCGTTACATATTATCTGGTAACATTAAGTGGTCACATTATGGCACCTACACGGGCAACAATGTGTCCAGTAATTTGCCACTTTCATGCAGCTTATCATGTGCGATATGACTGTTCCATGATGGGTTTTGTCAGAACGTTTCCTATCGGCAGGGTTTGCCTGCTTCAAACGACTGTAGTCTCACTGAAAGGCACCGTGCCGTCTCGTGTCTCCTGTAGGTGGCAGTGTTGTTGATGGACACGCAGGGAGTGCTGGAGTCGGCGATGACTGCCAGAGACTGCAGCCCCGTCTTTGCCATCAGCACCATGATCAGCTCGATGCAGGTGAGCGAACCCCCCCCCCCCCCTCCCCGCCTGAGTGCCGCCTGATCCCATCGTTTAATGTCCACGCGCCTCTGTGACGTCCGCTGACGCCGGTTTTCTGTTGTCGCAGATCTACAACCTGTCTCAGAACATCCAAGAGGACGACGTGCAGCAGCTGCAGGTGTGCTTGCGTCCGTGCCACGAGGGCCATGTTTCTGATGCTTTGGTGCCACTTGGCTGATTTGTTTTAACACTCCCAACAAGAGGGAGCAATTATCTTCAACTAATTGAACACGAGGGTCTTGAAACATGCCTCCCAAGTCCTGAAGGGAGGTTGTGGGCCTGTAATTTAAAAAGTGATAGTTATCACTGATGTTCATTAGATGCTCTCTTGATTTTTGCAACTTGGTACTAATGTTGCATAACGGCCGCCTCCTCCTCGCAGCTGTTCACCGAGTATGGCCGCCTTGCCATGGATGAAAGCCCCGTGAAGCCATTTCAAGTAAGACCAACTACACATTGTGGTGCATCATTGCTGATGCAGTATGCGGCTTTGATGACTTTTATTTATTTTTTTTATTGTATTCGATGAATGAAAACGTCGGACAAGCTCAGTTTTATTTCCCTTTCCCCCTCCAGTCGTTGATGTTCCTAATCAGAGATTGGAGTTTTCCCTATGAATACTCCTACGGGTTTAAAGGAGGCAATGAATTCCTGGATAAACGATTACTGGTACAGTATGACGAAGACGCCGCGCTCCGCGTGCCTCACATTCGGAATCCTGGGCTTGGGAATCGACTTCACGACATTGTTGATTTTTATTTTATTCATTTCAAAAAGATTGATGATGGACAGACTGACGAGGTGCAATCGGTGCGGGAGCACATCCACTCGTGCTACGCCAACATTTCCTGCTTCTTGTTACCCCACCCTGGGTTGACGGTCGCCACCAGCTCTGATTATCAGGGTGAACTTCGGGGTGAGATTCCCAACTTTCTATGGCTATTCCCCACGTTTAAGCTATCATTTTGCAGCAGCAGCAGCGACATACCGTGCTGAGCTTTGTTGCACTACCTTTTGCCAGATTTGGCGCCAGACTTCAAAGAGCAGCTGAAGAGTTTGATTCCTAAATTGCTTCAACCGGACAACCTGGCTGAGAAAGTAGTAAACGGCAATAAAATCACCTGCATGGGCCTGCTTGAGTTCTTCAAGGTACCGTCCTCCCAGTCTGAGTGTTCCTGCTGAGGGCCTCACGGGTTTCTGTCATGTCTGATAGTGTGATGTTTGTCACCAGGCCTACGTCAAGATTTACCAGGGAGATGACGTGCCACAGCCAAGGACCATGTACCTGGTACATGCAGGATTCACAATAGTCTGAGCAGAACACATGTGTACCTGTTCATTTACCCAGTGTTAAGTTGGGCAACAGAGGCAAAGGGGGTTTTGGATTTGGGCTTGTTCTTTTTCTTGGTAAGTTAGACATGTTTTAACATCTGTTTTCCCTCACAAGGCTACAGCAGAGGCCAATAACCTGTTCGCAGTGGCAATGGCCAAAGATGAGTATTGCCAGAACATGGAGAAGGTGGGTCCACTTGCATACAAAAGGTGGCACATAAAAATCACCTCTTGACCCTACCTGATGATGTTTTCTTTTTGTCTCCAAGGTGTGTGGGGGAGACATGCCGCACTTGGCCCCAGACACCCTGGAGGCCAAACACCAATTTTCCTACCAAAAGGCTCTCCAAGCCTTCTCCTCCATCAAGCAGATGGGCGAACCGGAGTTCTGCGACGATTACCAAGAAAAGCTGGAAAAGGAGCTGGAGGAACTGTGGCAGTCTTTCTTCAAGCACAACGAGGTAAGAGACCGCCGCCGCGCATGTAAGTACACGCCGCAGCGTGGCGCAATGCGTGAACTTTACAAAGACCAAATTAAAGGCAACAGAGCTGAGGACGGGGCCAGCCACACCGAGAACTACAGCGAGAATTTCATTCATAGGTGATACATAGATATGCTATCAGGGACATTTTAAATGAAGTTCTTAACTGAGAGAAGAGCAGGTAACAGCGCTCCTCGCTGGCACTGCTCTCCCAACTGCTTGAAGTCGGCAGCCCTCCCTTTTCCAAATTCCCCGATGGCTGTGCGCAATAAATCATCCGATGTGTCTAGAGGTATAGAAACACCGGCAGCCAATCAAATTCCATTCAGACTTACAGGGCGTCGGGTCCAACTTGTGAAATCACTTTACCTGAGACAACAATCTCCGGTGCCGATGGAGTCTCTGAGGTTGGGTGTTTTCCTTTTCTTTCCTGCGCAATTAGCAGCATCTATTTCGGGGCGCTAGCGCAGCTGGAGCAAACTGCGTGTGCTCGGCACAGCCGTTCACACAAACGCTGCCATTCATCAGCGTGGGTGCTCACTTTACCCTCGTAATTATCACAGTTCTTAGGGCCAATCCCGGCTGACGCTGTAAAGAAGGGTTTCACCCTGGTCACGTCCAACCGAGGAAGCCTGACGTATGATCAGCCGATTAGTGTGACAATGGAGCTGCTGCGTGCAGATATGTGCATTATCATCTGTGCACGCTCAATGACTTTTCTCTTTGTTTTGAAAAGAGCAAAAATATCTTCAGCATCCTGCGGACACCTGCCGTGCTCTTTGTCCTGCTGTGCATCCTGTACGGGCTGTCGAGCATGCTGCTCTTCGTGGGCCTGTCCACCTTCGCCGTGGCGTGTGACTGCACCCTGGGCCTGGTCTTCGTGGCCTTCCTGACGTGGGTCTTGACCCGCTTTTCCGGTCTTTACCAGGATGTAGGAAGGGCCATCGATCAGGCCGTTCGGGCCGTCTTGGAGCAGGTGAGCGTGCAAGTTTGCGCAAAGTGTACCTCATGAGACAGTCTGTGAATCTTGAGCTCGAGCTGAGGCCTACGCCGAGTCAGTTCTCGCCGTTTGAAAGTAGCAGAGAACTTGCTGTCATCAGAAAGAGACCAGTGGTCATTAAAATCACATGTATACCATGCAGCTTGCTAGCTAACCGCTGGGCCCACAATCTGAGCGTGTCGAGCATCTTGTCCGGAGGCCTCCTCCTAGTTTTTGCCTTTAGAGACATGTGAATTTGAAGTTTTGAAAGGTGCAAACATTGAGAAAAGAGTAACGTGACCATTCTATCGGCAGAGCTTGTTTGCTGAAAATAGCTTGGCGGCTTCTCCTCAAATCTGGGTTGAGAAGATTGTTGAGGCTGCGAATGTGCAAAACAGTGAATTGCAAATGGTGAGATACAGTATGTATATATGTATATACAGTACAGTATCTATAGAGCTAAAAGATCTGTGGATTCTTGACTGATGTGAATCCTTTGCACAGCACACGTTAGCATTTAGTTCTGTCAAAAATAAATATGTGTAGATTTAATCAAATAAGGTGGATTCAGAATAGAAAACAGCAGCCCTCAGCCGGAATTCAACAACACTCTTGCTGGCAGGGTCACAAATAGGGTAGATGGGAAGTTTCACCAAGCTAACCGCAACACAGAACAAGTGGTGTCAGCGAGTGTTGCAAGGAGCACTTGACAAAAATATGCAGTCAAATGAAGTGTCTTCCCCTTTCCCCCCCCCCCCCCCCCCCCCCCTTTCCCCCCCCCCGGGGGGGCGGA
>CAAKHG010022083.1:42621-56043 GCA_901007715.1 Dactylopterus volitans
GCGTGTGGTGGGGGGGGGGGGGGGGGGGGGGGGGGGGGGGGGTGGGGGGGGGGGGGGGGGGGGGGGGGGGGGGGGGGGGGGGCGTCATGAAACTGGGTCGTGGAAGAGCCGGCGAGCGCGGGCGTGTTTACAAACGTCGCTACGTCGCTGCGTGTCCCAAACTGACATTAGCCGCGGTGCTACATGAGGCAGCGCGCTTTCATTTACGTTGGATTTGCGATGTGCCGGTGCGGCTCTTCGCCTCTCATCACCCCCTCTCCTCCTCCTCCTCCTCCTCCTCTCCTCTCTCTCTCCCTCTTCAGCATGATGCCGCAAAAAAAAAAAAAAAAAAAAAAAAAAAAAAAAACTGCCATAGCGAATTTCGTGTCCCTTGTTTCCTTATATGGTGATCGGCGTCGCGGCCAGAAACCTCCTCGTGCTGAGAGCGAGGCGCGTGCACTGACCGCAGCCGCTCACCGTTCGCTTCCATATTTGGAGGTGAGTTCAACAAAAACCGCACGGAGGGGGGCGGGGGGGAGGCGAGAGGAGGGGAGGGGCGAAGGGAGGGAGGAAGAGGAGGAAGGAAGGAAGGATGGATGGATGGATGGCGGAGGGGTCTCTTCGTCATCCGTCATCCTGAAAATTCGCCGCGCATCCGGGCAGCAGGCAACCGGGGAGCCGCGCGGAGCGACGCAGCCCACCGCCTCGCTTATGAATAACTCCCCTTTGCCAGTGGGTCAACATTTGATGGCAGCGCCCGAGCATCCCAGCCGTCACGAGAATGCCGTCATTGTGGAAAATGGCGGCCGTGTTGGGCGAGAGAGTGTGTGTGTGTGCGTGCGCGCGCCCCTTTTTTTTTAATAACTTTTGAAAACGTGACAACATGCAGGACACCATACAAGTGTTCAACCGCAGTTTCTTCTTCCCGCGGACAATAATACGACGCAGTTTTTACGCATAACCACATGACGTTCAGCACACATGATGCGATTTAAGTGTCCTGGGTTTATTTAAATCAATTAAAACACTTTACCGTAATGTCCGTAATGCTCTGTTGCCCAAGCATCTGTGCTCCCACGCTCGCTGCCCATCACCGGATAACAAAATAAAACCAATAGGCAGATGTAAAAAAAATAACGTTGGGAAGAATGATGAAATGAAATTGACAACGGAATTCAATTAAAAAAAATGCTCCTCTACATCAATACTAAGCAGTCCCAAAAAAGCCCCCAAAAATGTGTCCAATGCGCATGTGCTCAATTTTTTTAAATATTGAAAGTAAACTGTTTATGTATCATCAGTGACTATTTGTGCGCACAGTGACAGCCCAGCCAACTCTCCGTTTAGCCGGGCTCGGTGTTTCTAACTGCGTTCCCAGGAAAAATAAAAACCAAAGCGGTCGATCACACGCACGGAACCAGGAAATCAAATTTTGCCGGACAGACATCTTTTCACAAACACGCGCTCACGCTCGTGCACGCCGCCGGAGCTCAGGGTCGCGCATATAGGCGCGTTCACGTTGTGTATCTAGTGTGAGCGAGACCGACAATCCATCATCAGAGTCCATTCAATTTCTGCCCAGACGCTAACCCACCCAGCGCTACAACAATGGTAGGTCAACGACGTTTTTCAGTCTCACACTGTGTTACGCGGCCAATGTGCAATTAACGACCTTTTTTTTTTTTTTGGTGAGGTTCCTGTTCACAATGTCTTTGTTGTGTGAATCGTGGTTTTGGTGTTGGTATCAAACATGGCAAGCCGGCGAGCAGGCTACCCGCGCCGGGGTCAGGCAGGGAGCCGCTGCGCTGTCTTGCGAAGCTTAGCGGAGCGCGAGGAAAAGCCGCAGTTTTTTTTTTTTTTCCTCATTCGTTATCACCCCAGCAAACGCCGCCGTGCTCAAATTATGAACGTCTAACGGTCCGAAACGGACTGGCGCCATTTCGCCCATCGCCGTGTCTTCGCCCGGTTCTAAAAAAAAAAAAAGCCGCATTCTACAACGGGCCTGCCCGTAGCGAACATCCGCGGCTTTGTCGTGCCCCCCGGCGGTTGTCTTCTCGTGGCGTTCCCGTTATTCCGCCGCGGTTCGTCGATGCCGCCGCAGCGGCAGGCGAGTGTCGGCAGGTGCAGCAGCAGCGGCGCCTCGGGGCTACCTAGCGAGTAGCATTGTTAGCTAAACTAGCAGCGCTAGCAAAGGCAAGAAAATGACACCAATTATGGCTGGCGCTAGCTGTGATTTTTTTTTTTTCTTTTTTCTTCGTGCTCTTTGTCTGTGTTTGACTTCCGCGCTAACGAATAAAATGACGCCTTGTCGGCTACGTGCCCGCATCACGCAACATACAGTTCAAACTTATAGTGAATTAACACGTTTTTATTCAGCGGCGGACTCGCCTTGTGCCCCAGAATTGGGCGAATTGACACACAATCGGTCCATTTGGGCAGTTTTGCCTTATATAGCAAGCTAGCGCACACATGTGCTTGTGCTGCATTCATGGCCCCACCCTTAATTTGGTGCAAAGACCATTTTGATTGCTTCCGTATTATACAAGATTTGCCGTGATATTTCATTTTCTGCCACTGGCCGCACCGGAGCTCTGCCCAACGTTTGTTCAGAGTTTCCCAAACATTTCGACAGAATTGTTTTTAATGTTATGTAACTCGAGTTTGGTAGCGCTGGATCGGCTAGCTAAGGCTAACGGGCCGCTGTCTGGATCGTCATGCATGGTGCTGCGCATCTAATTTGCACAGCCCATTGAACGCGCTGCATAGCCGTCACGCCATTAGACTACTACACAATTCAAAGGGGAATTAATAATTGATTAATAGACGTCTCTGTTCATTCATACATGGCATCAACATAAGTGATGCGTGGAGATGTCGGGCCCCTGCGGAATATACATTCTTTTTGTGCATCGCTGCAGCAAGAAACATGATTTATAAATCTTAAGTCTTCATGCCACAGGGTTTTTTTTTGTCTTTTATTCTTTTATTTTGCAACCCCTAACTGCGTCGACTTGTTCTTTTCATTGCTGAGTCTGCACTGGTAGCTTCTTGACATCAACTAAATCTGTTTTTTTGCACCTTTCTTAATTTTTTATTATTCATTTTCTGATTGAATTATGAACCCACCCGACCTGTCTGCCACTGACATCAGCCACTGTGGCAAGAGGCCTGTAATCCTAACTGACACTGTCTAAAGGGATTCACGGACCTGGACTGCGTCTAGATTCGTACTGAGTCATTTGAACCTTGACTTGCGTTAAGAAAATTGTCCACGGGGATGATTAGATAAGGTGAGCACTTTAGCGATGACGACGGCGATATCGGCTTGCTGCTAACATATCAGCTTGCTGCTACGACAACAAAACCAGGATATAAGCGATATCATGCGGAGTAGCCAAACACTCCAGTGCGGAGGAGATGTGGACGGACACAAGTAATGATGCAAGCACGGAAAAATTACATGATGTGCAAGGGGACTCGGCTTAGTTTCATGGATGGATGGATGAAGATTTGTATTTAGAAAAATGCAGTTATACTTGAAGCAAACGGGCAGATTTGTGAATTGCAGGTCATACTGTGGAAGCAGACTTTGCCATAGAAATGCGAGCAATACGGGGAAATGGAAAAATGGCAACACTTAAATTGTGGTTGTGGGATTAAAGGTGTGATTAAGGTCAGTTAATGGCTACTCGTGCTCAGATTCACTGTTGATTCATGTCGGCCTGCAACACCCTCAGCAAACATGCGGTGCCTGCCCATGCTGCTCGCTAGTCAGATTCCTTTTCGGTCTTTCCTGTCTCATTATTTCCCTTTTCATTGTCCTTTTTTTTTCCATTGACACGTTGCTGGTAGATAGCAGTTTGCTTCCATCCCACATTTTCCCGTGTTGAATTTGCTTAAACAAAGTCAGAAGACCTGGCTGAGCTAATGGAGCAGCTCTGACTCGGCGACGTGACTTGTATTCTATATAATTCAACAGAAGCTCCATTGTCTGTCACTAGACCCTGCACTGCAATACTTAATTCTTGACCTCACCTCGCCGCACCTCCTACTTATGTAATGTCACTTAGACGCACCTGGTAGCTGACTTAAACCAGTGTTCATGTTCCAGGTGGACTTTGGTGCGAGCAGCACTGCCCACATATATACTTCCTGCTTTTCAGTGTAACGCTTTTTATACACATCTAATTGAATTAAAGGCTGGGTCTTTTTTTTTTTTTTTTTACCCTATCAGCCGACCATTTTCTGATTGTGTTTTTTTTTTTTGGGGTTTTTTTTTGCTTTTCTGTTTTATTATTCCTGTATCTTGCACATTCATCCTGGTAGAGGATCACACAACTGTGGCGCTTCTTGAGGTTTCAGGCGTTTTTCTTCCCCTTTCTTTAGAGTTTTTTTTTTTTTTTTTTTTTTCAAGCAGCTGCGTTTTCCCTAATTTGAATAGAGTATCTAAAGTCTGAGGGTGTTTTTCACAGCTCAGCTTGCGAGACGCACTGAGTCGATGCGATTTGTGATTTCTGCACAATCCAAATAGAATTGACTTGACTTGACAGATCACTTTCAGACCGCATTGCACAGCCTCGGGGCCTTAACTCTTCCACTGCCACGGCTAACAGCGCGTCGCAGCCACACCTCTGCGTTTCAGATCCTATCAGTCATCCTCGCAAGCATGGTTTCTGCTGTGTGACCGTCACATGCAGCCCTCCCGAGCTCCCCCTCAGCCTCACGGTGCTGATATTTTTCTTTACTCAAGCGTGGTGGTCACGTGTGGCCTTGTTGAACACTGGCAACTTTTGTCTCATTTCAAACAGAATTCGCACCATGAAATCGTGCTGCGGTCAAGAGTTACCTGCATTACCGACTAATTTGCTCTAAGTATTTTCAATTTATTGTTACAAAATGGCAGGAATCCCCATCACAACTTCCCAGAGATGGCGATGCATTCATATGGCTTATTATATCCAGTTAATGGTCTAAAATCCAGATGCATTTAGTTGATTTAGAATAGGAAGAATATAACCTGCAGGTGACTTATCATATGAGTAACTTCATAATTTCAGCTCTGTGCAACTTGAAGGCATTAGTGTCTGTTGGCCTTATTACATTTAAAATATTTTCACAAAGTAATAGAAACCAGAGCTATAGCAGAAATCCCCATTTTGAGCCCCTGTAAGGTTCCAGCTTTTATTTTTATGTTCTGATACAAGGATCCAGGCAAAGGGAGCTTTTGTCTTTCACGCGGTGATTGTCGGTTGTACGTATCATGTCCAAAGGCGCCACAAGCACAACGAGTTAACAGCCCGTTCTTCCCACAGGCCTCCGGTGTGAAAGTCACAGATGAAGTTATCGCCGTCTTCAATGACATGAAGGTGCGCAAGGCTCAGGCGAATGAGGAGGAGAAGAGGAGGAGGAAGAAGGCCATTCTGTTCTGCCTGAGCAAGGACCTCAAGAACATTGTTCTTGATGACGGCAAAGAAATCCTGCTGGGTGACTTGGGAACCACCGTCCAGGACCCCTACCAGCACTTTGTGAAGATGCTGCCCCCAGATGACTGCCGCTACGCCCTGTATGACGCCACCTATGAGACCAAAGAAACAAAGAAGGAGGACCTGGTCTTTATCTTCTGGTGAGGGCAGCTGCGATCGGGCAGGAACGTTTATGAGCTTCATTATTACGGTTTGGTTAAGTTTTTTTTTTTTTTTTTTTCTCCTTCTCTCATTCCCAGGGCTCCAGACAGTGCTCCCCTGAAGAGCAAGATGATCTATGCCAGCTCAAAAGATGCTATCAAGAGAAAATTTGAAGGTGAGTATGAGTGTTTGCAGTGTAGCTGGGTAAACGAGATGAAAATGTGCATTTCATTTCACTCATATTCCTATTTGTAGAATGGCTGAATTCTGAAGTCTTCTAAGAGGAAATGTATTGTGCTCCACTGAATCAAATCTTTAATCAGGATCTGCATTCAATCCCATGTTAATACATATAATCCCTGTAAATATACCTAAATTTGTGTAATATAAATACAGTAATTATGAAAAGAGGGCTGTATCTTGCAATGTTAATGCAAATTAAAAAGAAAAAAAGGGTGAGCGAGATCCTGGATGTGCCTGGTCTCATGCGTCACCCCTCCATGACTCATGAATTTTGGCTCGGCAGTTTTTTTTGCGTAATCCTGTTTTAAAAACAAAACAAACAGTGATGAAAACATAACTTTTAACAGAGGGAATAATTGCCAGACTGTTGTTATTTTTGGCACTGGCGTCTTTTCCTTTTAGCTCATTTGTTTTCCGGCCTGCAACTTTACTGCTGCTGTTACTCTCACTAAAAGTCAGGCTTGTTTGCGGAGGCGCTTTACGTTCCCAGCACCAAACATCGACGTGATCGCTCGACGTCGGCGGCGCTGACAACTTGTTAAGTGGCCAAAAAAATGCTGCTTGTAAATCTCAAACATGCAGTCAGCGAAATATAAAATGTCCGCCAATGGGTGATTATGGGAAAGTTCAGCGAGCAACGCCGCTGCTCTGTGGAATTTTTGCCAGCTAGACAAAATATTCTAAAATGCTTACTTTTAAAAGGCCTCATTTGATTTTCCAGAAAACCTACCTAATTAATAAAGACATACCAATTTCTTTACCATGGAGAGACCCCCCCCCCATGCTGTTTATTATTTTCAAACTTAAAAAAATCTAATGTCTTCGCCAAAACCTTGTTAAATTCATTTGAGATTTAATTCCTGTTTGGTGTGAAAATGCCCCGATTGAGTGCTGTCGTCCTCTCAACGTCAGGTATCAAGCATGAGTGGCAGGTGAACGGTTTGGAGGACCTCAAAGACCGGCACACCCTCGCAGAGAAGCTCGGCGGCTCGTCAGTAGTCAGCCTGGAAGGATCCCCTATATAAATATCGCCCCCCCCCTTCCTCCCCTTCGGCTTCGTTCGAAGCCTTTCAGACACATCTGTTGGGTTTAGCTGTTCATTCCAGTGTGGTTTGGAGAAGGGCAAAAGCAGAACCAGCACCATTTGCAGGACTCTGGGAGGGATATTGTGGGTGGGTGTTTGGTCAAGTGACAGTTTAAAAAAAACAAACACAAAACAAAACAAAGAAATTCCAAAATGTAAGACTGTCATTGCAGTTAACGTATAAAGAATATGAACAAAACACACAAAGAAATATTTAAAGTTAAAACTGAAGGAAGGATGATGATATTGAAAACTGAGTATACATGCGTACAGACTGGGTTTTGTTCTTTCTGGGCTCCATTTTAAATGATTGCCGAGAAAGGGACAGGCAAAGACTCCAACCATTGAAATCCAAGAGTTTTTTTTTTTTAAGTTTTTTTTGTTTTGTTTTTTTGCCAAACTTCTAGTTAAGTTTTGTGTGTGTGTAGTTGAGACTAGGTGTAGTATGAACTAATTCACTCATTATTTCACAAGATTTATCAGAACCATCTCTGGGGGAACATGGTCAAGTTTGTTTTTTTTGTTTTCTTTTCTCTTTGAACATGCAAATTCCAAAACTTGAGTAATTCCGTTTTTATTTCCTGTCATGGGTCTGCAAACAGTGGCATTCGGTGTAGTGAAGAACACATTCCTTGTAATTGTTAAAACCAGGATCTCCTTGATGAAAAACTTTGATGTTACGAAAGTCTGATGGGGAGCGATGTGTAAATGAAGGACCAGTGGTCAGTTTAGACTGAATATTGAATGGTGGATGTTTTGTATCGTCTCCTTATCTCTAATTAAAAAAAGCACTAAACTACTGACTTGCTCTCCTTTTCTTTTCTTTTTTTTTCTTTGTCAATTGTCACTGGAGGCACTTGTTTTTCACCAGCGGAGGACTTGTTGGACCAACTCTGACTTCTCTATTATTCTTGCAAAGGGACTGTTCCTAAAACAAGAATAAGCCGAGCACATCCTGCGTTTTTGATCGCAGAAGGCCTCATTTGGGATGAAGGAAAAACTAAAGGAACATCCTCTTTACACATCCTGAGCACTGTAATGTTCTGAATAATATCAAAAACGGTAGTGAGCACGGAAGCCTCAGTCTTTGAACCCGGGATGGCGTTTGCATGCTCTCCATGTTCTCAAGTCGGTTCCCCGCAGGTGCTCTGGCCTCTTCCCACAGACCAAAAATATGCCTTTCCGGTTCATCCGCGACTAAATTTCTGATGGGTGCGAATGCAGAAATGACGTAATTATGGTGGATTCATATTTTGCCGCTTGAATCGGCGCCTGCATGGGTGTTTGCGCTGACGGGCCTCATCGGGGGCCACATTTCTTTAGCTTAATTTTGATGCATGCGCTGCAATGGGAGATATTTCGCCCATATCGCTGATTCCGGTTCATGCTGCGTCCTAATCTCTTAATCCAACAAAACTCCACCCAACGTCAATCTGGAAAAGAAACGCCTGTTTAAAAAAAAAAAAAGAAAAAAAAAAGGTGCAGAGCCTTTATCCTTAGTTGTCCCCTGTTGCTGCACGAATGAGCACAAGGGGGCGCCACATCACCACTCACGCAACCAAGCAAAGACCACTGACGCCGACGGTTGTCATAAATCTCTGTTTATTAAAATATATCGACATTTAAAAAAAATAGAATTAATAAAACTATCTCCAGCCCACACCAACAAGAGCGTTTGACGACAAAATGTCTTTTGATTCCGAGAATGCAGATTGTTGAAGCTTAGTGATCCTTGTAGAGCTTTGTAAGTCCCAAACAATTTTCCCCAAAAGTCAGAAATTAGCAAGATTTTTTACAGATATGTTCTTGATATTTGCCCACATCTACAGTAGGAAGGCAAAGTAGTGACCCACAGAGGTGCCCGGAAAAAAAAAGCCCCAATTCTTAAGTGCATCGTGATTCTTTAAAAGCAGGTGTCTCGGACAAGAATCAAATCGATTTCAAAACTCCATTTTCAATATCTGGATTTTGCTTGCCGACAAGCCTTTGCTATTATTTGTGAATAAGAGCAGCGCGTTGAGCCACCGGCCGATTCACAAGGCACCGAGGTCTGTGTGAGGACGTCTGGGACGCCGCTGCAGGCGGCAACGTGCTGGCGAATGCAACATCATGAAAAGATAAATGTTCATTGTCATTATGGATCCTTACAGATGACTATTACTGCTATGTTGTAAAAGTAGTCGCACGTTGGTCAAAGAAAATAAACGGTGTATAGAAATCACAATTTTTGACTTACTAAGATGCACTGTTAATCATTTTATGATGGCATCGTAGGCCTTTGACTCGTAATGGAGAAGGTGAAGGTGCCGGGAGAGTCCCGCCTCCAGTGACGCGCGCACACACACACGCGTCACAAGCAAGGAACGACTCGTTTCTACACTTGTAAAAAAGTGACTTGTGGGTCGTGTTACTAATCTGAAGACATTGAAACATGCCACAGCGATGGTCTCATGGTTTAATGGACGGTTACGGAGCATCTGAGCCAGGATGGAGAGTCGCTCCGCTTCGCCGGCGCGCCACTGAAGGACGTTTCTAAACTATGGATTGAACCCCTTTAATTCTTCCTCTCATTTTCAAAATAAAACGTGGCTCCCAACAATCTCTCAATCGCTTTGCTCGGTTCTCGACGCGCGTTCTCCCACCCCCTTCAGTCGTGGGTGCAGTCCACTCGGTTCCCGTGCACCCAGTAACAGATCTGAGCAAACTTCAGCGGGGTGATGCGCACGGCCACGTTGTAATCCCGGTTCTCTCCGTCGATCTCCAGCCACTGGTGTCCGGAGAAAATGCCGATGACCTTTCTCTCCCAGCGCTCTAAGGAGTTGTCCCACACCCGCCCGTACACGCCCGAGCCGCTGGCTCCGGGCCGGGCGTCGCAGTGCTGGTAGATCAGGTCGCTGGACTCCTCTTCTACGGGACAGAATCTGTACACCAGCTCCCCGGGTCTGTCGCTGTCGAAGCCGGAGAAGTGGATGCGCTTCCCTGCCAGGTCGTCCAAGGAGGGGGCCACGGAGAGGCGCATGAAGGGCCGGCGGTGGGGCCAGCGCAGCTCCAGCAGCGCGTAGTCAAAGTCCATGCTGACCTCCTGGGGCCCCTGGATCCAGCCCTTTGGCACGCGGGTGCGTCTCACCCGGACCCAGCGGACCAGAGGCTTCTTGGCTTTGGTGCCGTTGATGGATGGGGGGATCAGGAACCCCACCCGCAGCTTCCGCGCGCCCTTGACATAATCCTTCCCGTCGTGCACGCAGTGGGCGGCCGTCAGGACGTGCTGCTGGGACACGAGGACGCCCGTGCAACCCGTGGAGATCCGCACGGCGGTGGAGAAGGGATAGTCCAGCAGGAAGTTGTCCCCTTGGATGTTGAAGCGTCCGTCCGCTCCGTAAATCTGCCGCCTCACGCGCTTGCGCCTGGGCGTCGCCCTCGCCGCTCTCCCCGCCGGAAGCTGAGTTGGGGGCCCGCCGCCGCCCCGCTCGTCGCCGCCCTCCACCTCCACGGTGGTGAGGGTGCGCGAGCCGTCCGAGTAGAGCGTCTCGAAGGCCAGTTTGTCGGTGAGCAGCTCGCCGCGGGCCTCCTGCTCCCCTCTGTGGAAGCAGCTGGAGTTGCAGTGAGTGGTGAGGTCCAGGCGAGCGCGGGCGCTGAAGCGAGAGCGGCCCAGGGGGGTGGGGGCGCGGGCGAGCAGCGCGGGGACGTGCGCGGCGCCGGCGTGGCGGGGGGCCTGCTCGGAGGACAGGACCAGCGGCAGGAGCAGGTGGAGCGCGGGGAGCAGGTAGGCCAGGCGGGGGCGCCGGCGGGGCGCCATCGGTGCCGGGCGGAGGACGCCGCGAGGACGCACAGCAGCCACCTGCGCGGGAGAAACAGCGGCACAGATGACATGACCCCCCCTTCGCGTTTGTCAGGAGAGCCGCCGCACCAACACGCACATTCTAATCCCCGATAAATCTGGACTCTTTTCATACTTGACTGCAAATCAAAGCGCCCATGTGAGCGGCGCCATCTTTTTTTTTTTTTTTTGCGAAAAAAACCCAACCTAATGCCGCGTGTGAGGGGCAACAATGAGGCCCTTGTTCCCTGCAATATAGATTATCAGGAAAGCAGGAATTCGGGCCGACGGGAGCAAACGAGCGCTTTAATAACTGCGGCACATTAGACAGAGTCCACAGAAAGTATTAAGGAGGGAGAACCGACAGAGAAAACGGAACAACGCTGCATGATTAACACCCCTGAACAGCGAGACGGAAGTGTTGCATTATGGCTGCCGGGCTTCTGTCGTTATGGTCCAAAAAAAAAAAAAATCCCTCCTATGAAGTATTTGCTAAATCTCATAGCTTAGTAGGTGTTTTCCATCAAACATTTACTTCTTCGCCGTGGGTGGGTGGGCGTGTGCGAGCTTTCAGGGCAGATTAGCAGGAGATACTCGATCCCCGCCGAGGAACCTCGGCCCCTGAGGCACTCATGGCACAAAGAAAGCAGGTGTGTAAAAAAAAAAAAAGGAGGGGTGGGGGGGCAAGTTGGGGCAAACCAGAGCATTATTTCTAAAACAGGGAAGGGCGTGGCCTCCGCACACACCTTACCGCCGTCTGGTACCGAGGGGAGGAGGCGTTCCAAAACAAAAGGGGCCTCCTGTGTGCCGAGACACCAGGAGTTTGGCGCAAATCTCCCTCCACGCGGACGCGTCGGATGCGTGACGGCGGGTGTCAGGCGGCGTGAGGCGTGGAACCAGGTGATGTGACGCCAGCGTGGAGGAAAGATGTGATCCCGGACCACTTCAGGAGGAAGAAAACCAAAAAAAATCTAAAAGAACTAAGCACACTAAAGTCTCCTTGTGTTTGTTTGTTTGTTTACAAAAAAAGAAAACAAAACATGGAACTGGTGGCACTGCTTTGGCGTAAACAGCTTTTTTTTTTTAATTTAAATTTTTTTGGTGCTGCTGTTGTCTTCTTCTGGATGGCGACACCAAACAGTGGATGAAAATCTCACAGGCGTTTATGGAAGGAAAAAAAAAACCCTCCAGTCTGAACAGTGTCAGACGCTCCTTCCACGTTCCGGCCTGAATGCGGCTTCTTTCCCTCCCAACATCTGTCACACGCACACGCCACGACTGAGGAGGTGCTCGAGATGAGGCACGGGGACGAGGGGAAACACACGCACGCACGCACGCACGTACGCACACACACGCACACACACGCCCCATTTTAGGTTTGCTTACGGCTTTACGCATTTGCCCCTACAGCACATACATCTGGATGCCACTTATTTGTCCGACGGCCCCTGAACGCAACACTGTCCCCCAAAACACCGGGAATTCTTAAGAGACCTTAATTCCTTAAGTGACAATAAACCAGCACGCAGCGAGGCCTTTAAGTGACGCGTTACCTCCTTGTTTAACACCGAGGGTCCGCGTTTAAGTTTTCCTCCCCATCAGTGGAACTTCCCAGGCTTTTCCCGACCATCCCTGCAGGTATATGCCTCCTTCCTGCCTCCTGTCTGCCCGGTGCACCAGCAGCGGGGGTGGGGGGGTGTGGGTCGGGTGGGTACCGGGGGTGGGAGGGGGGCGACTCACACGCTCCCGCCGCCGCGTCTCAGCTCGGACGGACGGAGCCGCAAATAAGCGTCTGCGGTCCCGACAGAAGCGCTTTTCTCTCCGCTGCGTCCTCCCTCACGCTGCCGGCGCCCCGCCCCCCTCCTGCCTCGCTCAGGGGGCTCAGTCGTGCTGTGACGGTGCGCAGCGCCCCCCCCCCTCCGCCTCCTCCCCCCGCCCTTTTTTTTCCCCTCCTCTTAAGGCACTGCGTTCATATTATGTTGCAACTGCTCTTTGCTACCTCAGCATGTTCCAATCGGTCTCACGGCGTCCATTGTTGCAATTTCAGGCTTTCAGCCAAAAACAACAGCAAAGGAAAAAAATAATTATAAATTATATATTTAATTAATGTTTGAAAGCATAACACGGCCGCGGGCCATGTATTTTAATGAAACCTGTCATGGGATCAAACAGATAACCGACTGTAAATCAGCAGGAGTGATGACTGGCCTGCCCTGTCTGACTCGTCTGTGTAATTGCTTTGCGATTTTTTTTTCCTCATTAGCCGCCGGAGGCCTCAGCAGGAGCGGTCCCGCGTGGGGGGCCCCGGCGCACCAGCGGTCCCGCGTGGGGGCCCCGGCACCAGCTTCAGGTGTCTTCTGCGCCAGCGGTCGCTGTAGGAAGCGGGGGGCCGCTGGCGCTGACCTTGATCTCCAGGAGGCCTTGTCATCTCTGCGGCGGGAGGACCTCTGCGGCGCCCGTGGAATTTGAGGAGGCCGCGCACAGAAGCTCCCGAGTGGGGCCGCCGCGGCTTCAGGGGTGCCGAAACAGAGCTCCCAGTCACGGCGGCAGCGCTCCCAGGAATGCTGAGGAATCTCCCGACAAGGACACAAGTCAGGCTTGCCAGCACAATGTGACCGCTGTTGTCCCCCCCCCCCCCCCCCCCCCCCCCCCCCCCCCCCCCCCCCCCCCCCCCC
>CAAKHG010022084.1:0-12521 GCA_901007715.1 Dactylopterus volitans
GAGGTCGCAGGTTGGATTCCTGGCCTGGGATCTTTCTATGTGGAGTTTGTATGCTCTCCCCGTGTCTGCGTGGGTTCTCTCCGGGTACTCCGGCTTCCTCCCACCTCCCAAAAGCATGCTGAGGTTAATTGGCTCCTCTAAATTGCCCGTAGGTGTGTGTGTGTGCGAGTGTGAGTGGTCGTCTGTCCTTCATGTGGCCCTGCGATGAGCCGGCCACTCGTCCAGGGTTGTACCCCGCCGCTCGCCCCCTGTCAGCTGGGATCGGCTCCAGCACGACTGCGACCCGGAACCGGAATAACTGGAAGACGATGAGATGAGATGGGCTTGTTCACATCCAGTGAATTGCAACTGTTCTACTGGCAATTTCAGTATGTCTTTCTGAGGGCTGCTTTATCGGGACTTTAATCAGGTTCCAAAGGTTAAACATAGTAATTAGGTCTGTCTTTGTCGAATATGGTAAAATATCTTTTAATATCCGCGCCGCAAATGCAAGCATCCACGGTCTGACACGAACGCGTCATCCAGACTCGTTTATTAAAATTACGGAACAGAGGAAGAAGGCAGACGCGTCGGAACGGCTCGCTTCGCCTCTGAATATCTCATTTTTTTAGCGCAAACGGTCCCGACTGACCCGCCACGTCCTCGTTTCACCCGCAGGTACGGCGGTGGATCCTTCTCCTTCTCCAACCTCATCAACGGAGTCACCAAGCGCTTCTCCACCGAATTCGAGCTTAAGCAGGTCAGACATACCTCAAGCCTCCATGGCCCACATTGCCCTCAGAGACTGTCCGTCCGGTTTCTCGCCAGATACATTTGCGTGTTCACGTTTATGGACTTTTCATGTCTCGGCAGCACATTATCAGCTCAGTAAGTACCTAAGACAGCCTGTTAGGTTTTCCATCTCTGGAGATCCTGGAAGTTATTTGTCTGTATGACCTTTTTATATCCACGTCTTCTACATGGATGATCAGAGGCTGAAGCTGCTCACCTCTCATCAGACACATGCAACTTCAATTTGAAAACGTTTGTAGAAAATCCTAATTTTATCATCAGTGGTGGGGCGGGATCAAAAGAAAAAAATGTAATTAATTAGAGGCTTTGTAGCGATTCATTGCATTTTTAATCGAATAGCAATATTTGGTACAGCGAGCAGTTTTTCAGTTCAAATTAATTTCAAATTCAGCTCTTTTTCAAATTCAAAAATAAACCTTCTTGTGCGTTGATGTCACTCTTGTGCATCAGTGTTGCCGGCGTGCCAGAAATTAGGGAGCTGAGAATGGTCCATGTTTCCATAGAAAAGTGCAATTAAATGCGTTATATTTTGAATTTTTTTTTTCTGTAATTAATGACTGGAAATTAACACATTTTTCGTCCAAACCCTAATGATTATTCATTGTCATTGTATTGTACAAAATAAAAAAACAAACAAAAATAAACTGCACACAAGAAAGTCAAAGTCGCGTCAAACCTGAGCTAAGTATAAATGTAAATAATTCAACAGACATGTGAGTAAATTATATGAATATGTTATAGTGGCATAGTGGATGATATTGCAGCATTAACAAGGCGATACACAGGAAATGATCATCTAAAAAATGATTATAAACATCAAACTCTCAGACCAAGACTTTCTCATTGTGTTAAGAGCTATTACACGTTTTTTTTTTTTTTTTTAGCCGTGTAACCGTAAGTGACAATTTAAAAGTAAAATTCCTGGCAACAGTTGCTAAGGGGGAGGCAGCGGCTTCATCGGACCCAAGCTGCTTTATTTGTTTTCAGTCGACGACTTCCCCCTCGGCGCTGCGTGTCATTTGTTTGGCCTTCACCCGCCTTCACAAACACCCTCATCTCTCTCTCTCTCTCGCTTCGCCGCCGCAGCTGGAGCAGTTCAAGACCGACAACGCCGACGTGGGTTTCGGCTCCGGCACCTTGGCGGTGGATCAGTCCATTGAGAGGACCATCGCCAACATGAAGTGGATCGCGGACAACAAGCCGAGCGTACTCAAGTGGTTCCAGGATGAGACGAAACACTTGTGAGGGTGTTTGTGTAAATTAACAGAAGTTTTCTGACAAAAATATATTGTGAAATAAGAGATTTCACACAGTTTCAGTTGCTGCAGTTCTCCTACAGTTTGTGTATAGTACTAAATACGATTTTTGCATATTTTTATTTTCTTTAAAATGAATTATGAGCACTAATTACAGTTAAAATGTTGATACTTGTGAAAGGCCGGACTGAAAGATTTTTTTTTTTTGTGTTTTATACTTTTTTTTTGTTTTTAAACACAGTTTTTTTTAAATATAAAACATCTGCGTTCCTGAGATCTCAAAACTACAGCTACATGATCATGATAGAGAAAACTACTGCGTTATCTCTCACGCTTTCAAAGTCTTTTTTGGACTTTTACTGTGACCTCTTTTTATTTCCTTGGAGCGTTTGAAAATTCTTTAGCAATGTTGCAATCGCAAAATAATTACGCCGCTGTCGTAACATGAATATTTTGTCCACTTTGGCCTTCCATATGCAGCACAGTTCGGTACATTCTTACTTGAATTTTCTCTTCCGTGTTCATGACTGAGTCCTTCAAGTGGCAAGTGAAAATATTTCCTGCCGCGTACAAAATATCTATTAAATACCTTTATTTATTGTTTAAAATGTGTGACAAATGTTGTTCCCTGGTTTCAACAGTTGTCTGAACCAATACTTTTACTCGGTTTCTACCCTTGATTGTACAGAACTTTGTATTCTGACATTGCTAATGTTTCCCTCTGCTTATGCTCATCAAACAAATATGGCTGTGACCATACATATTTACAATAAATGGTAAGTTGAATTGACTGGGCCTCTTTACTCATTTCCTACAAAATATGCACGTGGATATATACTTATATACAGTATACACAGATCAGCCATAACATTATGACCACCACATTATGAATACAACAGCCCTGCAATCAATTCTCCCTTCAGGAGGAGTTTTATGCTGAATTTTTATTGAATGTTTTTCAGGGAGGTGTTGACATATTTAAATGATTATTATTGTTAGGACTGTAATTTGTGATGCTGTTGGACTGTACTGGCTTATTCTGAGACGTGTCCCTAATATTTTGGTCCCCATCCATATGCACTAGGGTGCCAAAATATCTGGGACATATTTGGACACGAGAATGAACCAACTTGGACTCAAAAATAAAACAAGACGGCAGGAAAACGTATATAAAAAGTACAGGCCGCGGTTAGTGCAGTTATTAATTACATGTCTAAGCCAATACAGATTCTGAAATCAGTCTAATGATCAATACCAAGATCCAGTTTCAGTTTTTGGGGGGTCTGTAGATGTCTTCTGTCCTGGATCATGGTCTCACTGGATATTAGTTTGCATCGGTGCTTTCATGTAAATCCAGGCTCGTTATTAAAACATTTCATGCAAGTACAGCAAAGTACACCAGTGTGGCCATGCGCTTGTTCATGAGACCCAGCCTATTCATTTATGACCTCTGTTCTGGACGTCGGATTTTGACTCTATTTGAGCTGCTCTACTAAGTCCTGATGTGCTCAATAGAGGCCATCCTGGCCTTTCCAACCGTATCTCATGTGTTTGGGCGCGGTGAAAGGAACTTGGTTCTCACGCTGGGTAAAAAAAAAAAAAAATGCAGAAAAACAAAAGGTGTGTACGAGATTCCGCTCAGCAGTTCAGCAAAAAAATACAGGACGGACGTTCAGTTTCTTTTAAAGAGTTTCATTAGAAAATTATTCTGTTGTTGACTAAGGTGGACATGCTGTAAAATCTAATATAATCATAGGAAATTCTAAATTGTGACTTGTTGTTTTAGTTCCAAAGAATCGTGAAAAACAAAAAAAGTTAAATTGAAAGATCAGGCCTCATCTCAGGTCTCAGGAGGATAGGCCTGCCCTAAAGTGTCCGGATAAGACCTCTGTCGCCTAATAGTACAACCTAAAGCCCCGTCTCCACCAAGCAGGTCCCTGGATCTAGTTTGCTTTTCCACCACAGACCGTACCGTACTTGGTAGGCGGGGTTTATACCGAGTGGTCCTCACAACGAACAATGGAGGGGTTAGCAGAATCAGAGCAGTACGGTTTCTTCGGTACCATCCCCAACTTTTGTCAATGGAAACGCCTACAAAAACATGGGCTTAACATGAGATCGGGGGCCTTCTTGTTGATTCAACTTTCATTTGGGGGGCTGGGTTTAAAAGACATAACAGAAAATATGGCCCCCCCCTTCTGCATTTTCACCCGCGTGTCCACCACAGAAGCTTCTACACCTACATCAAGTCGGGTTCCCAGCAAGAAAAGGGGCAATGGAAAAATACGGTTTACAGCACGGGACGCTGATGTCAGGCAAGGCCGCTGACAGTCCATCGGGCGGCTGAGGCTGAACTCTGACCCCAGCGGGACAAGGGCACCAGCATCCTCACGCCACCCGCGAGTGAAGTCCCGCTTTATGAGCGACACGGGAACGGCGGTTGGAGGCGGTTTATCGCCCTTATCGCACTTCTGAGCACACGGTTATCAGCAGTTCCCAGCGCTCCCATGACTGTCCTAATAAATCATCCACTGGTTCCGAAGAGCGGGAGGAATGCGAAGGGGAGGGTGTGGAGCTAGCGGGCGGTGTTGGGGGTGGGTTTGGGGGGGGCGGGGTGGTGGCAGACACCGCTGCTGGTCGTTCCGAGACTCTGTAAAGTTCTTGCCGCTAATCGAGGTGCTTCCATTTTTTGGGCAGATAGCGAGAGGTCTATCCGGCCATGGGGAAAAGGTGCCGAGTCAGCAGGCTCTGCGTGGTCCTCGTCGCCTTGGCCCTGGTCTCCGTGGCAACCATTGCCACGCTGTGGATTGTTGCCCTGACGGGAGGGGACGGCGGCGATGATGTCACGGCCCCTTGGGACAGGTAGGGTCCGGATTTTGCGAAGTGTTTGAGACTGGGATTAATCCTGCATGGACCACCTAATCTAAGCGCAGGGATTAACGGGATTACACGGTTACGGGAGCTCCTACGACGCCTAATATGATGCTGTAATACGATACGAGTGCTTTCTTTATCAAGTACATTTGACTCACTTTCAGTTATAAAAAAAAAAAGAGCCAAAGTTCCCTAACAGACCGCATTCAACAATTTTCAACAAAAATGTGCATAAAGACGAAAAATCTGCGTCTGCAAACAAGAGTGGGTTAGGGTTAGCAGCGCATGGCAGCGCGAGCAGCACCTATATAATTTTTTCCTCTCAGGTGGAGGAAAAAAGTATGTTGCTGCGAAAAGCCCATGTGCCACAAGTGTCACAACTTTATTTCGGAATTAAAACTGAATGATTTTATTTAAGAAACACCATCGCAGTTATATGTCAGTCCCATGATGAACACAAGATGCAGGATAAGCGTATCACATTAAGTCTCAGCCATAGACTTCTACGTAAACTAGAAAGGATGGCAGCCCCCTGAAAGTAAAGCCAAAAGGTCCTGCTCGCCGCCCCCTGGTGGCGGGTGATAAACCCCGCCTCCTCCATGCTAGCGGGTGGGACCTGAGCCAGACTAAATAAAGCAAAAGACGTTTTTTATTGCGCTGATGTTGACTCAAATGTGCATTTCTCTTAAGTTTGACGCCATGCAAAGGGGGTGTGGCTTCATGACTGACGGCCGCCCCCGGAGTGACATAACGCAACCATGGACACAGTTGCGAGCTTCTCTTCATAAAGAAGTGGAGAGGATGTGTAACTTTTTGTCTGTTTTTAAATCATAAAACCTGGGGAAAGCGGGGGGCGGGGCCAATCACTTGTGATTGAGGTGGGCGGGGCCTGGTATGCATGAAATTGAAATACTCAAGTAAATGACATGAGTAAATACACACGACTGACAGTCAAGAACTTAATTCTTATTCTAAGTGCTATCCCACTCATGCATTAGGGGGATTAAGATATTAGTGTAGATACCCCATAAACGCATGTGTGTGTGTGTGTGTGTGTGTGTGTGCGCGCGCGCGTGCAGGTACCGCCTCCCCACCGCTCTGGTCCCCTCGTGCTACAACGTCACCCTGTGGCCTCGTCTCACCCCCGACGCCAACACCGGCCTCTATATTTTCACAGGTGAGCCACGTTCAACCAGCAGGTGGCGCCGTTGGGGCACAAGAGAGCAGCCTGGACCCCGGTGCGGTTGATTATCAGCGCCGTCATCTGTGTGTGTGAATGAAGCACACTCGAGCCGCTGGTGAAGAGTGACATCTAGTGGCGGCCATCCTTTAATGATTCATGACTGAGCGTATTGTTTTGATATTTAAAGCATCGTTTCCATCAAAAAACAAATATTTAGGGTCTCTATATAGATAATTTGTACATGCAGTACTAAAATGATTTATTTCTAGTTTTTTTCCCGCTTTTAATCATGTATCAACGCTTCATAGCAGCTTCTGCTGGTCGATCTTAACTTCTGTGTGTGTGTGTGTGTGTGTGTGTGTGTTTGTCAGGCGAATCCACGGTGGAGTTTGAGTGTGTGGCGGAAACGGACCTAATCCTGATCCACTCCAACAAACTGGACTACACCGCGCTGGAGGACGAACACGTGGCCTCGCTCGCCGCTATAGGTGCGGTGTGCTTACACACACGCGCACGCACGCACGCACGCACGCACGCACACACGCACACACACACACACACACACGCGCACACACTCAACGTAGTCGTGATATGATTCGGCTGAAGCTTTCAAAGACAGCAGCTTAATTTCAGTATTTTGTGGATTTTCACATTAAAAGCTCGCACATGGTGAAATCTTCTCCCCAAAGCAAGAAATTATGACTTCTTTTTTTTTTAAAAACATAAAAAATAAAAAATAATCTGAAAGTCAGTCAAACATTTTAAATACTCACATTTACACAGATGGAGGTGAAGCAAAAAAAAAAACCCTGACAAAACACACATGATGTAATCTGTGTTTTCATCTTTCAAAATGACGCGTGTCTGCGTTTATTTAAAAATATCCGGGGCCTGTTGCGTCTCTCCCACCTTCCCACTTTAAGGTGGCGGATCTGCGCCCGCCATCAAGTCCTCCTGGCTGCAGCCGGAGACCCAGTACCTGGTCATCCATCTGAGCGGGAAGCTGAGTCCGGGACAGACATATCGGCTGCACACCCAGTTCACCGGCGAGCTCGCCGACGACCTGGCGGGCTTTTACAGGAGCGAATATCAAGAGGGCGGAGTCCAAAAGTGAGCTGTCTCTCTCTCTCTCTCTCTCTCTGTGTCTGTCTCGCCTCTGGGGGTCTTTATCTGGGGGTTCTGAGTGTTTGCCCTCGCTCCCAGGATCGTCGCCACCTCTCAGATGCACCCGACTCACGCCAGGAAGACCTTCCCTTGCTTCGATGAGCCGGCGCTGAAGGCCACTTTCCACATCACGCTGGTCCACCCTCCCGGAACCGTGGCGCTGTCCAACGGCATGGAGACAGGTCAGACCCCCGGCGTAGCCGCGTCACCACGCTCGTTTAAACGTTCCATGTTCTGCGCTCACTGGATTTCTGATGGTACTTGGTAACTTCATTATTTGCTTAAAAAAAAAAAAGCGGAAAAACCCCCTGACTGGACCTCATCTTGCAGGAGGGCGCCCGGAAGGCCCACCCACGTTTTAGTTCATGCTCGATATTCCATTAGATTCCCACGTCGTATTCCTAAATGACCTGGTGCAAAATGCTTTTGTCACAAGATGTTTTTGCGCCCAAGACGAAACATCGCCCGTCATCCAGCCACGCCTGCGTGCAGATTCAGAATCAAAATCAGAAATGCTTTATTGACTCCGGCGGAATATTGTCACGGTTGCTCCATGTCAGGATAAATAAAGATACAAGAAAGGAAGCATCAAAATATGACAAAGAATATAACAAATTATCCCCAATAGACCTAATATAAACACAATTAACAATATGGACAATATCTAAAAAAAAAATCAAACATATATACACGTGAATGGAAACAGACACAAGCATTATCAATATGATAAACCCACTTTACGTACATAACCACAACACCGCCGTTTTTAGAAAAATCAGTACATTCATTAAAATAAATTTGCAACACTAAAAATTTTGATTCCGACACGCCGAAATGTTATCTTACAATTTGAAAAGGTTTTCTTTGAAATCACATCATTTCGCAGCGTGATGTGGCCTACAGGAGGTCTCCACAGCTGGAACTCTGAATCTGTCAAGACACACATTTACAATAAAGTTGATGATTTAAACCCAAATCTAAATCATCCTGATGTGGGGTTCTGCTTGTGTAATCACAGTTAACAGAGGAACACTTACCCCACCCCTAAACAAGGATTTAGGCTTGCAGTGGTTGGAAACTCATTTTTTTTTCCGTTATTTAAATTCAAATTTAAATTTTAGAATTTTCTTTTCTAAAAAACTAATTTTTAGAAGTTAACCAGCTTATGGAATTTCCACTTCTTTCAGTGAAGGATGAAACTGTGCAGGACAGGTGTAATTTTGGCAAAACTCCCTGTACTGATTTGATTATCTAATCATTTTATTGCGTTTTTTTAGGGTCTTTTATACCACTTTTGGTTTTGTAAAGGGCCTTTTTTTTAGTATTCTTTTGTATATCCACCATTCCCGTGTGCCAGTGCCCCGGAGCGCTCTTGACAGCGCTGCGTTTTAAACCTAACTTAGCCCTGAACACGCACCTTTGGCATAATAAAAAAAAAAAAAAGTATCAGTTTCCAATGAAACGGCACAAACGGGAACTTTTACTCGGTCCAAACATGGGCCGAGTAAAAATATATGGTCCGCAGTGGATCCAGACAAGGTAAATGCGTGTTAGAGTAAATGTAAAGGCACCAATATTCACCCTGGGGTTACCTAGCATATTCTGCTACATGCAGTAGTTCAGGTCCCTGAGTCCTCCAAGGGAACTCAAAAATACTGCGGTATGTAAACGCCTGACCCATGTTGCAGAATATTCCCTATTAGTAGAAAAGTTAGACTGAGATTTTGAGGTGATGAGAAACCCGGGCGATGGTGGGGGGGTCATGTTCATGGAATGCGAACGCGTCCCAACCCGCTGCTGTTCTGCGCGCTCGTTTCAGAGAGCGTCAACATCACCATCGACGGAGTGGCGGTGACGCGGACCACGTTTGAGCGCACCGAGAAAATGTCCACGTATCTGCTGGCGGTCGTCGTCTCTGACTACGCGTACCTCGGCATGGCGCAAGGAGGCACTCTGGTAAAACTTCGCCGACGCTAGATGGTTCGGCTCAGGCTGCTGCCCGGGGTAGAACAGGTGTTGCCGCTCATCATAGGTTCTTCCCTTCCTTGGTCTCCTTTTTGTGCGGCCTCTGCGTTTGGGAGAGGTTCCGGTCGGGCTGAGGTAAGTGGAAACATACAGATGGAGGAACAGACTTTGAAAACGTTTTGGGTCATTTCACCCCAGTCGAGGAACCTTCCAAAGCCAAAAGGTTGATTTCCCTTTGATCGGTGGTTAAAACCGTGTGGGACGCGGAAAATGCCACCCCAGACGCAACCAAAAGAGAACAAACATGGCATCTCTGTGTTGGCGTCTCACTCAAACACAAACACACACACACACTTGCCAGCCTCTTCGCTGGGCACACCTCGCTGGCAGGGTGTACCTGATAAAAGGTCTTTGCTGCTTCAGCTCACCTGCTTCAAGGTTGCTCAACAGGACAGAAGTAAAACCTTGTTTGAGGAGTTGGCACATTCACCTTTGGAGATTATTGATCCAAGGTAACCTCATTATGACTTTGTATTTTGAGGTTATTGGTAATGGCCGTGCGTGTTTTGCCTGTGGTGTGTTCAGGTCCGCATCTGGGCCCGCAGGAAGGCGATTGAGCAAGGACAAGGAAACTATGCGCTGAATGTGACCGGACCCATACTGGACTTCTTCCAGGGGTACTACAACATCTCCTACCCTCTGAGCAAGTCAGGTCAGTCCTCCTTCACCTCTTAGATTAACTCAGGAAAAGCTGACGGGTTGGGTTAGGGTTAGGCAATTCCTCTACTTTTTATCATTGAAAAGAATTCCTGTGGTTCTTTTGTCCTTCATGGTTCAGTGGAGCTTGACGGCTAAAAGTCTAAAAGAGGGGTTATTAAAAGAAGTAAAGAAGGAAATAATGGAAAGAAAAGGAAAAAAGGGGTTAAAAAGTGTTTTAGTTCAGGATATTCCAGAGTAGAAGATATAATAGGTTTTAAAAGTTTGGTTAGGTTTTGCTAAAAAATACAAAGCAAAGCATTTTTTTTTAAATTCTTATTTTCAGAAGAAGGTCTTGTGGGTTTCCTCTGTCATGGTAAAGTTAAACACGGGGTAAACATAAGGAGAGAAGAATGCAATAAAAGAAAGAAGGAAAGGTTTTAAGGTTTTAATTCTCCCAGAACAGAGTCTGAAATAGGTTTTAAAGGTTAAAAACGGTTATATAAGAAGTTGTAAAATAGATCAAATTGGTATACAACAGAGATTTTGTTAAATCATATGATACTGGATCTGGTGAGAGGTCGAGGGCCACGATTGGAGTTGTAGGGCAGATTAGGGCGTGTTTAGCCAGGAAATAAGTAGAGGGTAGGGATGCAGGAAGGGTAGAATAGCAAGGGTAGGCCTGGAAGAATGGGTGATGGTTTGGCTAGGATTAGGGTTGGGGTTCCGTTGGGGTTAAACGTTAGGGTTAGGGTTGGTAGGTGTGTTTGCTCTCCCGACTCCGTGGCCACATATGAACCCAGGAGCTGCTGTGATTGGACAGCTTGGCCATCAGATGGTTGGGAAAGGAAAAGACTCGGTGACAGTGAGTTTAAAAAAATGTAGAACAAGCGGCTGTAGAGAAACCTTAGGCATTTATGAGTGTGTGCAGGGAAAAGCTGTGTTAGCAACACGGTGGATTGATGCTGTTGTCAAGGATACGAGTGGCCGCAGCAGGCAAAGCGCACGGTGTGCTTGAGCAGAAGTCTTGACCTTTTAATTCTTATCGTGTCGCTGGGCAGCGAGACAACAAATCTTGGTGACTTATTGGTTTTTTTTTTGTTTGTTTTTTTGAGAGGATGTGAATGCTTCTGGAGAGGCCGGGATATTTTATGGGACATAAATCTTGAGTGTGGGCACCTTAATCTGAGTTTTGGTCTTGTTTCACAAGGTCTCAGATGTTGACTCAACACCTACTATTTATGGAGCGTCATACTTTCTCACTTCTGTATCCTGGGTGTGGCTAAACAGAAAAGCAAAAGAGATTAAAAAAAAAATCATAGCAACTATATATCTTTGTTTTTGAACTAGGATTGCAAAGGGGTGGAAAATTTTTCATGAATTTCTTGAAACTTTCCGGAAACTTTCCATGGGAAGTTAAGCTGGGGAATTTTGGAAATATTCCAAATTGGAAACTACAGCTATGTACTCTATATAGCTATAATAAGCTAGCCTCGTAAATGGTCAATGAAATGAAAAATAGCTTACATTTAGCACCTAACTTACCAGCTAGCTAGCTACTGTATGAATAGATTTTAATTAAATTTTTGCAAATTAAACAGTAATACTATTATAGATCAAATATATTTACCCCATAATAATATGATAAAAAAAAAACCTACTTGACTTTATATAATCGGCAGGTTCAACTATGTGGCTCCAATAGTCTTGTGCTTTGGGCTCAAAAGTGTGGCCTCCAGGGTTTAAGCAATCATCTGTGCATGTGATGGAGGCGTGCACAGTGCACGCAGGGGGCGTGGCCTCAATAGCCCTGCAGTAAGCAGTGCTGTGTGCATGTGACTGAGGAGTCTACTCGCATTAAATCTGCTTGTTTTAGCCAAGATTATGCTGCAGTACTGTATATTTCCCCCAACTATATTTAAGTTCCCTGTTGAGGGCCAACCTTCAGTTTTGTAAATTTTTGTTTTATTCCCATAAAGTCCCGTTTTAATCCCATAAATTCCCGTTAATCCCATGGAAAGTTTCCAACTTTGAAAATTCATGGAATTTTGCAACCCGAGTTAGAACAGAATCATTTCGCATGGGTGCATCTTCACTCTGCCCCACAGATCAAATCGCCCTGCCGGACTTCTACTTCGGGGCGATGGAGAACTGGGGTCTGATCACGTACCGAGAGACCAACCTGCTCTACGACCCTGTGACCTCCTCCAACGCCAATAAAGAGACCACTGCCACCATCATCGCTCATGAACTGGCACACATGGTGGGCTCCCGCTTGTCTTCGGCGACCCTGCTGAGTTCACTGATATGCGAGGGGAAACTGACTCCCCCTTGTCTTCCTCAGTGGTTCGGCAACTTGGTGACGCTGAAAT
Source organism: Dactylopterus volitans (assembly GCA_901007715.1). NCBI lineage: Eukaryota > Metazoa > Chordata > Actinopteri > Syngnathiformes > Dactylopteridae > Dactylopterus > Dactylopterus volitans. Next base: position 12,303 of record CAAKHG010022084.1, read on the forward strand.
GGTGGAACGAGGTCTGGCTGAATGAGGGCTTTGCCACCTATGTGTCTTACCTGGGAGCCGACTGCGCTGAGCCCGAGTGGAACGTGGTGAGGACCTCACCTGCCATAATATTATTTACTGAAAATACTGTATGTACTGTATCTAAATGTATTTTCACTCACTAGCCAATTTATTAGGTACACCAGGCTAAAGCCAGTGCAGTATAATATAAAAACCCCT
>CAAKHG010022084.1:12815-24183 GCA_901007715.1 Dactylopterus volitans
TGGTGAGGACCTCACCTGCCATAATATTATTTACTGAAAATACTGTATGTACTGTATCTAAATGTATTTTCACTCACTAGCCAATTTATTAGGTACACCAGGCTAAAGCCAGTGCAGTATAATATAAAAACCCCTCAATTTTATTGACATTCAATTAAACAATATAGATATTACACTCTTCATGGAAGGACTATCTATTGCAGGACTGTTGTATTGTACTGCATTAGCGTAATCTAGGTGAGTCTAGGTGTACCCTTATAAAGTGGCAACCTCGTCTTTAATTCTGCCAAGGCGTTCTCCGTTCTCAGGCCTCTCAGACACGTTCCTGCCGCGAGCGCCATTACACGCAAAAATGAGACAATCATAACGGATATCATTCGTCTTCTCGCTCCAGAAAGACCTGATCCTTCTCGATGACATCCACAGGGTGTTCGCCGTCGACGCCCTGGCCTCCTCGCATCCCCTGTCCTCAGCGGAGGACAGCATCGTTCTGCCGGACCAGATCAGCGAGCAGTTTGACGCCATCTCATACAGCAAGGTCGAGGAATCTCTGGAGACCCCGAAAATCTCCTGATGCGCAGCACGGAGTCACTGAGCGATTATTACTGATTATTCTTACTATATTGTACTGCCCTGGTGCTGTTTGAGCGTACTGTCCTGATCCGGCGTCCCCGTCTCTTCAGGGTGCGGCGGTGCTCAGGATGTTGTCGGATTTCCTCTCGGAGCCAGTCTTCGTCCAGGGACTCAACGTATGTGTGTCGACACCCTCTTGCCAATTTATCAAGTACACCTGGATGGCGCTGACGCTGATTCAGATCTTTGATTTCAATTCAATAGCATTTTACTGATGCTTGATATAAGCCCAGGATTTACGATACTCAAGAAGGAAGGAGACGATTGCAAGCGGTTGTATTGTACTGCATTAGCGCCCTCTAAGTTCTACAATTCTACAGTTTATTTAGATGCTTTTATCCAAAGGGACTTACATTGAGAGCTCGACAGTAAAAGCGAGGATCTAGTCAGGAGAGAAAGAGTCCTGAATAACATTTGAGTGCCTAAAGTCGAGCAAGAAAGAATGATAGAGGGGAGGAATGTATTTTTAATTGCAGAGGTGATCAGAAAATACATGGTTTTTCCATCTGTTCTTTGAATACCGAGAGGGGCCCAGCAGATCGGACAGTTCGGTAACTCGTTCCACCAGCAGGGAACCGATGAGAAGAGTGGAGCTCGCGACCTCCAGCGTCGTTGTGGAGGTTGCTTCAGTCTCCTTTGGCTCGCAGAGCATAAAGGGCAGGCGGGAGCGAGGACCTGAATGAGGCAGTTCGGTCAAGAAGTAGATTTTTGTTGCAGTGTTGTAGGCAAACGTCAGGGTTTGGAATTTCCTGATGCTCGAGCTGGTCTAGACGTTCCTAATAAATTGGCGCGCTGGCAGGTTCAGAGGAAAACATAACATATGATTAGTGACTGTATTTTTATTCAGATTTCTTTCATCTGCAGAGCTACCTGGATCACTTTGCCTACAACAACACGGTCGGGAACGACCTGTGGGACAGTCTACAGGAGGTAAGGGGAGGTCTGACTTTGTGACTGTGCTTCACACCGGCAGCAGGCGCCGGACGGCGTGGGCGAAACGTCGGAGCTGGTGGCGCAAAATTACTAGAAAACAGAACAGTATCATCTGCATAGAGTGTTATCAGATTTTCCGGGGTCTGATTTAGTGTTGAGGAAATTCATAGATAGTGTCTGATGATGCAGTTTCGGCTCTTTGCCGTCACAGCTCCACCAGGGATGCTCTTTGGCTGTGCACCCACCTGCACTGGGAATATTACAGAAATCATTCCTGGCAGTGTATTTCGCGGAGGTGTCATACGGACATAAGATAGAAATCATCTCCAACCACCCCTGCGGAAAAGAAGATAAACCCTGTGGTTTAATAATTCACAGACTCCTTCTAATATTCTGCTGGAGATATGGCAGAGGGTATCTAGCGAAAGCACCTTAAAGGGATAGTTCACCCTAAAATGAAAATTCACTCATTATCTAAAAAGAAAAACATGCTGCTCCTGTGGTCTCATCCAAATGTCCAAATTTGACTTACACGTCACAGTTTGCTTCAGTTGCATCGGATTTGGTTGCAACACTGTTATATCCTGAATATACCCTTTTGGATATTTGGGGGATACAAAACCCTTTTTTTGTGGACTCAAATACTTAAAGCCACAGCAACCTTTACCTTTGACCTCTGACCACCATAATCGAATCACTTCATCCTGAGTTGACATTTTCCTCCAGGCATTTTTCTGAGTTATTACATTCACGGGAGACAAAAAAAAAGCATTTAAAAAAACATGAAGAAATAAAAACGCACAGAGAGTTATTTGGGTTTTCAAAAATAAGCATAAATCCCCTCTTTCACCTTTGTCAACAGGCGGTGGAGGCCAATAATGTTTCCCTCCCTCGTCCAGTTCATGACATAATGAACCGCTGGGTGCTGCAGATGGGCTTCCCTGTTGTTACCATTGATACCAACACCGGACGGGTGTCCCAGAAACACTTCCTCCTGGACCCAGAGTCTAATGTCACAGTCCAATCACCTTACAAGTGCGCATTACTGCCACAGCATATCATCACAAGATATACCATGAAGGGGATTTCTTTCCCTAAGTATTCATCAGAAGTTACTCTACTTCCCTTCTTCCACAGCTACGAGTGGCTGGTTCCTGTTGTGTGGATGAAGTCCGGCGAAGTCCAGCAAAACGTCTGGTGGCTGATGGAGAAGACAGGTACAGAGTCAAAAGAGTTAACGCGAATATACGATGATCAGCCATAACATTCTGACCACTGATAGGCACCATGGCAACCAGATGATCAGTGTTATTCACCTGTCAGTAGGTGAGATGTATTAGGTAGCAAGTGAACATTTTGTTCTCAAAGTTGATGTGTTAGAAGCAGGAAAAAATGGGCGTGTGAGGATTTTAGCCTCTTTGACAAGGACCAAACTGGGATATCTAGACGACCGGGTCAGAACATCTCCAGAACTGCAGCTCTTGTGTGGTGTTCCTGGTCTGCAGTGGTTAGGACCTATCAAAAGTGGTCCAAGGAAGGAAAAGCAGTGAACCAGTGACAGGGTCATGGGAGGTCAAGGCTCACTGATGCAGGTGAGGAGTGAAGGCTGGCCCGTGTGGTTCTGATCCAACAGACCAGCTACTGGAGCTCAGACTGCTGAAACAGTTGCTGCTGGTTCTGATAGAAATGAGTCAGAACACACAGTCATGGTGGTTTGTTGTGTGCGGGACCAGTCAGGGTGCCCATGCTGACCCCTGCCCACTGCTGGAAGCACCAACCATGGACACGGGAGCACCAGAACTGGACCACGGAGCAACGGAAGAAGCTGGCCTGGTCTGATGGATCAGGTTCTCTTTTCCATCACGGGTGTGTGTGTGTCACTAAAGTGGGGGGGGGGACACATGGCACCAGGATGCACGATGGGAAGAAGGCGAGCCTGCGGAGGCAGTGTGATGCTTTGGGCAATGTTCTGCCAGGGAACCTTGGGTCCTGCCATTCATGTGGATGCTTGACACGTAGCACCTACCTAGGCATTGTTGTGGACCATGTCCCCCCTTTCATGGAAACGGTATTCCCTGATGGCAGTGGCCTCTTTCAGCAGGATTTTGGGCTGGCATTTGTAATGTTATGGCTCATCAGCGTAAGAAAATAGCAATAAATAGTTTGCACCATACAGTGATTGACAGGTTTTGCAGACATGGTTGGGTTTCTCCACTGTGCATCAGCTCTCTGTCATCTCTTCCTCAGCGGTGAACTCGGCAATGGGGAGCGGTGGTTTTTGGGTCCTGGCCAATATCAATGTCACCGGTTATTACCGGGTCAACTATGACACGGGAAACTGGGAAAGACTCCTGATCCAGCTTAATACAACACACCAGGTACAAAGTCCGATTTGAGATGAACAGCTGGTCTTATTTGTTTTTGTGGGAATTATCATTTAACGTTCTCTAATCTGCCGCCAGCATCTGTTGTCTACACATTTCAGCCGGTCTTTTCTTAAGAGATTTGATTATAAGTGTTTTGTATTTAAAGCCTAAAATCTGTCGCGTAGGCCATACCGGTGAAAAACCGAGCCCAGCTGGTGGACGATGCTTTCAACCTAGCAAGGTAAGTCAGGTCATTCCATCTGCCGGGAAATTTATTGTTATATTACATTACGTTTGGGTCACACATAAATACACAAAAGTCATCCACCACCTTTGTCTGGTCTCTCTGCAGGGCTCAGCTGGTCCCGACCACTGTCGCTCTGAGAACCACTTCCTATCTGACCGCCGAGACCGAGTACATCCCCTGGCAGACTGCTCTGAATAACTTCCACTACTATTACCTGATGCTGGATCAGACCGAGGCGTATCAGCCGATGCAGGTGCGGAACATCATCCGTGTCAATGAATCGGATTCAAGCTTCTGCCTGGAACTTCTAAGAGTGCAAGTTGAAGGCAACTGGAGTTATTTTTTGGGTGTTTTGAGATGTTCCACCACTCATCCAAGGGGCTTACACAGTTGAAAATGGTAGGTGGGGAGTCCCAGGTTCTTAAACTCAATAGGAATCATTGAGAGTCGTTGAGAGCACCTGAGAGTAGTTGACCCACCCAGGCCATCATGTAAACCATAAGGGTCACCTCAGTCAGGATGGGAATGGTTTTAAATGACATGGTAAGAACGGGTGTTAAACGACACTTTGACCTGTGTGACCCTCACATGATGGCCCGAGTGGGTCAACAACTCCAAGATGACCCTTAACAACTACCCGGGTATGAACGATTCCCAAGAATGTAAATACATCGGACCCCCCACCGACCATTTAGAAATGCGAGAGCACCTTAGATGAGAGGTGAAGTCCACTTACCTTCAACTTAGAGGCCGTCCACATGGAGACGAGTTCAGGGGTATCCGCAAACTAATTTTTTGAAACTGTGTCTCAGAATGACCAAATCTTAAAATACTACCCTTGTGTTTCTGTGTTTACAACCCATATGTGTTTTTTTTCTGAAATAATGACGCCGTGTACCCACCGCCCCCCCTAGCACGCAAGCGCTAACCCCGCCAACAACGGCAGCGATGCTGGACCTTGTGCTCCTGCTCTCCTCCTTGTATTTGTCTACATCTCGGGAGTTTTCCGCGCATTGTCTCTGTTTTTTGGTGTATTTCTGTGGCAGCGTTACAGCGCCACTTGCAGGCCTGGCATGTGGTTCGCAGCGTTTTCAGTAATTTCACGTGGGCAGACCCATTTCTCGCCACGTTTACGGAAAACTTGTTTTAAAACGAAAAAGAGAGAGATCATTCTTGTGGACAAGGTCCTAATCTCTTGGGACTACCGTGACCTGAGTGGCTGAGAATCTGTTTATGCCCCCCGGTGGCCTTGAAGAGGCTAACCATTGTCTTTTACTCACCTGTCTACAGGAGTACATGAAGATGCTGGTGACTCCCCTATACATGTACTATAAAAACATGACATCAGGCTGGACCAAGGTCCCAGACAGGCACACTGACCAGTGAGTACGCTGAACCGCCGATGTACTCGGATATTATTGGCAACATTTGATATCTGAAAATTACCACAAATGACTGGACAATGTTAGCTGTAGGGGGACTGTAATACTTCCATCATACACTCATTCGGTCATATTCAGTAGGGGTGGGACGATACGGGTAACTCACGATTCGATACTGTGACGATATTTGGCCCACGATAATGATAATATCACGACACACGATATCTGCGATATCAACAATACATCACATTATATGTGACTGAAAAAGAAAAAATACCCATAAAAAGGAAAACAGGACAGGAGAGGAGGAAGTACTGACGGTGACAGCGGGGTAAATCCTTAAGTGTTTGTTGTGATAAAATATCGATATTTGCCGTCAGTGTATCGATTATTTATTGCAACAGAGAGCACAACAATATATTGCAATATCGATTTTTTTCCCCACCCCTAATATACAGTGAATTTTACATGGGCCTATCATTATGTTGACCCTTGAGATGCATCCCTAATAAAACATGTTTCCACCCCTCCAACCGGAATGTTTTCCATCCAAGACCAGACTGGAGCTAGATTGGAGCATCTTTAGGAGCGGAGGTTGAGATCACCACAATCCCACGATGCACCTCACTCACTGATTCACCCTGCCAGTCTGTGGATTCCCCACAGCAGGTGACGGAAGAATTTCAAACCAGGGAAAAACCACGAAAAAACCTGAAGACAGATCCTGACTCACTATTGCCGAAGTTCCTTGACATCGGAGATGTCTCCAACGGGGAGGACATGATGAATAATTGTGGTTTCAAATTACACCAACTTACTAATGACCATGTTTGTCTTCCCTGCAGATACAACCAGGTGAACGCCATCCGGATGGCCTGCGGGACCGGCGTGGAAGAGTGCCAGCGCTTGACCTCCTCATGGTTCAGAGGATGGATGAGTGACCCTCACCGCAATTTGTCAGCGCGCGTTATTCACTGTTTCACCAGGCCGCCGCTTCCGTGGCCACTTTTGAAGATAACCGGTGCTCCCGCCCCCCAGGATCCACCCCAACCTGCGCGCGGTGGTCTACTGCAGCGCCGTGGCCGCCGGCGACCGTGAGGAGTGGGAGTTTCTCTGGTCCCGGCTCACGAGCGCCTCCGTCGCCAGCGAGGCCAGCAAGATCATGGCGGCGCTGGCCTGCACCGGCAACACCCAGCTGCTGGAAAGGTGGAGGGTTACGCGGGGAGGGTTTTTTTTATTTTTTTTTTTAAGCCAGTGCAGAGACGCCGAGCCCGCCTGCTCACACGCTTGTGTTTTGCCGTCCAGGTACCTCGGTTACGCCCTGAACCCGGCTATGATCCGCAAGCAGGACGCCACCGCGGTCATCACGTCCGTCGCCGGCAACAGGGCGGGGCAGAGTCTGGCGTGGGACTTTGTCAGGGAGCACTGGGAGTACATGTTCACGGAGTGAGTCAGACGCACATTCAGCAAGACGAACGCATTGTTATGCATTTATGCTTCAGTTACTGTGAACCAAGCGGTTTTTGAGTCTCCTAAATCCAAATTTTATTAAAATATAACCTTAGAACTGCATGTTTGAATACACGTTCTCTGTGGGGTTGTTCTCGAATTCGATCTTGGACGAGTTGAGGCTAAGTAGTATTGTTCCTAATGTGTTTTCTAGCTAATGTATCCAAAATTTAAAGGTCATCTGCAGGCGAAGAGAGGAAGAAAAAAGAAAGCTTCATGATTTCATGTGTTCAAGCGTGTACTACTTCATAATACTAGTACTTACAGGGGTTCTACAGTAATTGAAGGCAAAAACCAAAAATGCTGCCTCATCATTCATGAACTCCAAATGCTCCCAACGTCTCCCAGATGTTCTTTTTTAGGCCGGGTAACCAGGGATGGGCGCTCTTAGCCAATTGGAAACCCAAAACATACCCACAGACTCAATTACATTACTCAACTATACACCAGTTAAGCACAACATTATGACGCCTGCATGTTAACCATAGAAGGTAATGCAACAGCCCTGAGAGGCGTCCCGAATATTTAAATCACCCTAATGCATATGGGTGGGGTGACCAGAATATTAGGGACGCCTCTCAGTGTAACCCAGTACAGTCCGGCAGCATCACAAATATTACAATTATTCAAACATGTCAACACCTCTCTCACACACATTCAATCAAAACCCAAGATAAAAATCCTCCTGAAGGGAGAATTGATTGCAACTGTTTGCACGATGATTCCATCTGCAAATAAACAAATGCGTAAATACGGAGAAAGTGTATCAATGCAGAGGAAAGCGTGCGGTTGATCTTGAAAAGGCTCCGCCTCTTTAACGCAGAGGAACTGCAAGGTTTGCTTCAGAGCTTTGCTCGTTTGTATCATGTGAAAAACTTTTGCTCGCCTTTTTTTTTTATAGGTCTCACTATCTCTTTCTTGTGTTATCTGCTGGTAGATGATTAGTGGTGGTAAACTTGGATCGTTTTATGGACTCAGGTTCGTCTGGGTGACTCACTTAAATCACTTTAGTCACTTTAGTCAGTGTTGTCACCCTTCTCTACCCCTCAGCCCTCCCAAAAGAATAACATAAAATAAAATAAAATTAAATTAAACAAGTGTCACAATTTACAACAAAAATGAAAAATGTGCAAATCAATTATAGGTTCACCAAAATTAAATATGTTAAATGTAGAACCACATCCAAACAGAACCAACAAATGCAAAAATATGCATAAGCTATATAAGAATAAAAACACAGGTACAACAATAAGCAAGAAATGCAAGAAAGATGCAAATATTACAAATTGAACACAGACTCAGAATTCAGTATTTTAAATAGCTGTATTGAAAAAAAAATCAAACTGAGCAAAAAGGCAAACTACGCAAAAAGTATGCGCAAAAATGCAAAAATAATGATAATCACCATGATCATCATGGTATGAGCATAAAATATATATCAGCCACATAACAATTAGCTGTGTGGTCAACCACTTGTTTATTACAATATTGAACTTATTACTTACATTCACTGATTCTACTGAAAAATGAAAAGTTCCAGTATGACTTTATGAGCGTTCTTGCAAATGCAAATGGCTTTTTCCAGATATGGGGTGGGCTCCTTCTCCTTCGCCTCATTGATCGGCGGAGTCACGGCCAGGTTCTCCACCCCTGCCCACCTGCAGCAGGTAGGTCCTCCTCCAGATGTCTGATTTCGTGGACGCGCCGCCGCCGTCTCACCTCCGCCTGCCAAACCCCCCCCCCCCTGCAGCTGGAGGACTTCGTCGAGCAGCACGGCGGCGCGGCGGCAGGCTTCGGCTCCGCGACCCTGGCGGTGCATCAGGCCCTGGAGAGGACCAGGACCAACATCGGGTGGCTGGAGCGGAACAAGCAGGAGATCCTGGACTGGTTCCACCGCCAGACGGGGCGCCGGGCCGGCTAGCGCGCCGACAGAGGGCCTGCGGCTCGACTCCAGAACGAGAACAATCAGTCGAAACTCTGGGTTCCAAATGTGAGGCACCAAACAGGAAGTGGCCAGTGGAGAAACCATATATCATAGATCATAAAAGGGGCGGGTGGATAAACATTTCTGACGATAGTTCAGGGAGGAAACTTCATTTTCAGCATGAGTTGGCAAAATTGGACGGAACGCTTTGATTGACACGGGAAAAACACACAGCGCCGAATGATGCTGAATACACGCATGCTCACCACAGAACATCATGTAACATCCTTGCAATAAATTGGTTTTATGTTGAATTTTGATTGAATGTGCGTGAATGATTTTTGTCGGGGCTGTAGTTTGAGTCAGTCATCCATATGGGTGGCGTGGCCAAAATATTAGGGACACCTCAGAGAAATGGAGGGACTGGCGCAGCAGCTGCTCACCTTCACATCCAGTATTTAGCAGAACGACGAATGAATGGAGGATGAAGGTCAGAAGATAAGAGGGGGCCATCAGTCTCCTCACATCTGTATTAGAGCTTTTTTTTTTTTTTTACTGTACTTCAATAATTGCACATGGGGAAATCAGCTCTCTGCATGTGACCCATCCATTAGTGCGTCCATTAGTTTTGTCTCTGAACCTTTATTGATACATCCACCGACGTCAAGAACGACTCATGGCTGAGGCGCCAGCGCTCGTCCACCGGGAGCTGCTCCACACCGCGACCATCACGGGGAGCCGCCGTCACATCCAGTCTGAGTGTTTGTCACCACGTTTTTTCAGTAGGAGAGTAATCGCGTTAAAATTTCCAAACCAGTAATCAGGCTAACGTCACTTATCCAAGTCACTGTGCGTTTTTTGCTTGTTAAAAATGTCATTGAATAAGGCTTTTGTTTGGTCTAAAAAAAAAAAAAAAGGTGCTTGAAAACAGCCCTTCGAGTGGCGACAGCAAATTCAAATCTAAATCTGATCTTAAAATAAACAATAAATAAAAGCTAAAATTAAAATTAGGGCTAGGGCCTAGCCGTCTTGCGCCGCTTATCAACGCTGCATGCATTTACCTAACCTACAACGGCGCTGTTGACGAGTAGGCTACATCCGACGTATTTCATCTTAAATGACCCGCTCCCGGCAAAGAGGTCAACATTTCGTGATCCGACCGCTAGCTAACAGAGTCAGCAGCTTTATGCCGGCATTCCCTCCTGGGGTTTTGCTGCGGCAAAAGTGTTGGTTTTTGGGGCCGGACGATATGTTTGAATTGTCAGCCCAACTGGTCAAGGCAGATGGCTCCGCCCACCTCTGTAAGTGCGGCCTAAAGTGCCATGAGATAACGTCCGTTGTGATTTGGCGCGATATAAATAAAATTGATTTGTGTGTTGATGCAGCGCCGCGGTACAGGCCTCTGGACGTCGATGGTTCAGGGCTGCAAAAGGGGGACCTACAGGCAGGTGGTCATAATGTTATGGCTGATCAGTGTACGTAATCGTTACATTATGTATACATATATACATTATATACACCTAGTGTCGCCCTTTGCTCAATCATGTCATCTGAACATCATTTGGATCATTGATTTACTTTTAAAGATGCGCGTTCCGTCATGAGTACCCTCTTATATCCTCTTCAAAAGAAACTCAACAAAGACGAACGATGAAATAGTTTTTAATGGTCAGCCTTGTCACAAACACACACACACACACACACACACACACACACACACACAGATAATAAACAGAAATCAAATCCAACCAACCATGAGACACATCCGAGCGTGACAAAGCGTGACGATAAATCAAAACACGACAGATTCAAATAAAGAACAGCTTTGTGGATTTTTGCCCCCCTTCTTCTTCTTCTTCTTCTTCTTCTTCTACTTCCTGTATGAGAGGAGTGAGAGTGGAAGAGTGGAGTAGAAAGTGGGAAATGACTGTTTCTGTCTTTCTTTACTATTCTTTGCACTTTGGTGAGTTTGTTTATTGGTAGGTAAGTTAGTCAGGTTAGTATTTGTTAGTTTATTGTTTGTGTTTAGGCGTGTTTTTCTGCGGGGAGGAGGCGGCCAGGTGAAGCCGTCATGGCGGCCTCGGGTTTCTCCTCCTTGTCGAGGAAGCACGGCCGGTTCCCCCTGCGGCGTGGAGGACGAGGCCCTGGCTGTGGGCGAGCCGGTCGGCCAAGGCTCGGTCAAGTCCACTGCTCGGATGAACCGGGCCGTGGTGCTGTTCCTAGAGAAGGTGGAGCAGGTGAAGTCGCTGATGGAGACGGGGGTGACGGTGAACGGGCTGCTCGAGGCGGTGACGCCGCTCACGCAGCCCGCAGCCCGGATCACCCTGTCCAACGTGCCCCCCTTTCATCAGCGATGACATCCTCGTACGTGAAT
>CAAKHG010022093.1:0-10255 GCA_901007715.1 Dactylopterus volitans
GAAACCTGCGCGAGGTGAGGACATGGCTGCCGGGGCAGATGACCAGAAAGAGGAAGCCCAGAGTTGCTGGCTGGGGACCGTGACGTCCGCCAATGACAGTATATGTGGTTCAGTCAGTTCAGCTAAATGTTAGAACAACCAAATAATAACTGCTATTACAATAAACCTGCTCGAAAAAAAAGAAAAGTGTTGAGGCCGTGACAGAAAGCTGCAGTATTGTTTTCCAGGTCCCGTGTCTACTGCTGGTCATCTTGACGGCGTCAGGACACCCCCTGAACAGCCAGAGCTTCGACTGCGCCACTAGAGAGGAGCTGAGGCCTCGAAAGCACAAGCAGATCGGCACCGGCCGACGGGAGCAGAGGGCCGAAAAAATTCAACTGACTATGGCGAATTTGCCTAAGTCACAGCGGTTTGAAGGCCTGATCCCGCCCTGGCTGGATTATTAGGGAAGCCGGTAGGTCGGAGGTAGACGTTCCTGGACGTGAGGGATCCTAACGCGCTTCGAAAGATGAAAGTCAGATCTGAAACCACAAACAAATACCACTTAAATGATCACAGGAATATTTAATAAGTTTTAATGCTTATTAAAACCACAACAGCTGCATTTGACAACCAACTCGCTTTCAATCCAAAATTTGCTCTCGGATACTTAATTTGTAATATTTCCGGATTAAAATACTACTATGGGAAATATTAAGGAATAAATGAACATCACTAGGACTCTTACCAAAAATTTGATTGTAGTTCTTTGGTACTTCATAGTTTTTTTTTATGTCCAAGGACATGAACACATTTTATATGGTACCAAAAAAAGTGATATTCGACCCCACTTATAATTTGAGAGTATTCTTTTTTCTTTTTTTGCTTCTCCCTCCACCTGTGTCGCCATGATTGTGAGTGTGGTTCTTGGGTAGGACGGCATCTGCGTCCGGGCTGAAGGACGAGGCCACGGTCATGTATTTGTGCGGCGGGGTTCAGGCTGCCCGCGAGCGCCGTGGTTCTGTTGGAATTCTGGAGAAAGCGGGGCCGCTGTTCAGCAGTGGTACGTGGACGCCTGCGTGCGAGCCGCGATGCAAGCTACATCTATTTATTCATTTCGGAAAAACACTCAAAAGCCACAAAGTTCCTTCGCTGGCTCTCATCGTCCCTCCACAGCTGCTGCCCGTGACCTCCTTCCCGCTGGGGGTCATGGGAACATTTGCCGGCGATCGTTTCAGCAAAGAGACACAGGTGGGAAAACCAGAGCTGCCCTGCGTATTCGGATGACATAAACGTTCAATGGAATGAGTTTGAAAGCTTAGTATTTGGAGTCTGATGGAATAAAAAAGTAAAAGACAAATCCAGACTCGCTTATGGACTTTATTTAATCTCTTTCTCCAGTAGTTCAATAATAATATTCATACTACTATCATGTCTGCACATTAGGCTACAGCCAGCAGCTAGTTATCTTAGCCTGGAAAACTGGAATATGCAACTGTAATCCAGTTCCAATCCAATGTCCATTTTTTCAATCTTGTTGTGGACTCCAAAACTACCAAGACTGGAGGCCTTCGCTCCCGGACTCCGGCTTGTGTGATGGAGACGACACAGCAACTCTTAAAATCACGCACTACGACACATCACTTTAGAATTCAGGTTTTTTGTTTGTTTTTTTCCATCAAGGTTAATGTAGATTTCATTTTACAGTGTTTAAGAGGTGACCCTGCTTCCTTTCTGTTGTAGGTTGTAGTGCAGGACGGCCTTATTTATACAAAGGTGAGAGGGCTCCAGTAAAGCTGAGAGCTGAATTATTAAAAGGATAAACTCTCCGGCGATGGGATGTTGTCCCGCATGAGCACGATATCTCAGGAGGGAGGGGCGTGGAGAGGTGACCGCGACCTCACAAAACACGGTTTTGTCCGTCAATCTAATACGCAGGTGAGGACAAAATTTCATTTTAAAAAAGGCTTAGAAATGACAAAATTGCATTTGGTGCCCAAAAGGTCAAAGGTCAACTTCACTGTGACCTGCATCCTTCTCATCAACGTGATATTTCTGGGACGCCTCTGGGAGGGAATTTATTTAGATTTCAACAAATATCAGCTCAGGTATAAACTGATTAGATTTTGGTGGTCCGGGGGTCAAAGGTCATGTGCCTGATCAAAATGCTGATTATGACAACATTTTAGACGAATGCCCAACAGGATGAACTGATGAATGAAATGATGACATTTCTAACTCCTAATACATTTAATCACCAATCAGTCAAAGTCTCCACTCCATTTATTATGGACAGACACGGATGTTTTACCAATCAGGAATTATTGATGGACACATTAGAATATGAGCGATGCTGGTGTCACTGGACTCTGAACCAAAATCATTTTCTGATGTTTTTTTTTTAAATATTATTTTGGTAAACTCATAAAGAATACTAACCAGAGATTTCTATGGCTTTAAATGAAAAAAAAAAGCACCAGGTTTTGGCTTGCTGTGACACTTCTTGTAAGTATCACAGCTGATCATTTCACGTGATCTACAGCTAAATGCCCTTTAATTATATTTCATGACTTTTTTTTTGCGTGGCTTGAAAAGGTTCTTGATAATTGCCTCCGTCCGTCCGTCTGTTTGCGAGCACAGTTGTAGCACAACGTAAAAATCATCTAATTTTCATCAAACATGGTGAAGGATGGAGCATTAGGTGCAGACCTCTAACATATGAAAAAAAAACTGTTTTGCGTGTTTGCTTTTTTTGGCCTTGGCGGAAGTGTGTTTTCTGAGGCGCGCCCCTTAACACTTGTTCATTTCTAGCTTTTGCCATTGTTTGAGCCTCAGGGCCACCATAGAACACATAAAAGTGAATTCTCTGGGCATATTACATAAAATCCCTGATCAGACCTGATAATTATTTTTCTTCTTTTTTGCATTAAAGATGACCATCATGGGTCTGGGCCCTGCCCTCTTTGGATTATGTTTATTGATGGGTGTTTTGTTCCGTATATTTGGGGTAAGTATGACTTGATGACAAAACTTGACATAGATGGCTGACATAGTCAAGCATGAAAATAATGCAAAACTGGATCTTCTAATGTTCTCCAGGTGCTTCTACACGGCCCTGGTAGAGGACGGCTCGCCGCCGCTCCCCTGCAGGAGCTGCGTTTGGTGCGGAGGGCACCATGAGAGGTCCGTTTGGCCGAGAGACAGACAAGCCTCCAGGCGCTTTGTTGTAAAGTTGCGCATTTTCACTCTCTTGCATCTAAAATGGACCGTAAACGCCACCACTAATTGGGGACCACAGTCAGAGGAGCCACGCCGGGGTGGGACCGTTTGTCACGTCTCAACAGGGTCAGATTAAATTTGGGCCCCGGCAGGAAAACGTTTTGTGTGTTTAGGCAGCCGTTGCCTAGCAACCCTCTCGGATTCCTATCATTACCATTCAAATAATCTAATAGAGGCTGGGCAGGAAACGAGGGCGGTCAGTGTAAACCGCAAGAAATCATTAAGAGCCCGTGTGGGTGAGCGAGAGATGGTGTACACTGGGTCGCTATGGCGATTCTGACCCACACAAGTGTTCAAATAGTTTCAAGACAGTTGCTAATTTTTTTGATTTCATATCACAATATACTGTATATCTGCCTGCGCTCTTGGACAAGTTATTCTTTTATTCGGAGGTTGATGGAAGGCAGACCTCAGAGGCTTTTTGTTCGGCTAAAAGAATGTCATTTATCTTCACTGTGGAACCGAAAACACATTTCAAAAGTGTGAAAAGGAAGCCAGTGGAGCTAAGTTTAGGAAGCAGAACTCAGGGATACGCTCAAAGCTCCACTGACGTGCTTCAATAGGCCCTCAAACTACTGCCGTTTTCTCCAGGCATCTCCATGTCACCTACAACGGGGAACTGACAACGTAACATCAGTCAGAACAATCCATCCCAGTAATATTCTACATAGTCCTCCGCATGTGCCAAGGAAAATAAGTATTAGTTACTGTTAATATAACAAATATTACCACACGTCATTAAATTCATGACCTTACTGATGCCCTGGAGAGAATAAGCAGGAAGTTTCCCCTCTAGTAGAGGAAAAATACACTCCTTTAGTGACAGATTTGTCTAGTAAGTTTTTTAACTTACATTTTTTTTAAATACTAAAAAATGACTGTCGGTCGTTAAAAATATTTGTGAATGTGCACTTTGCTTCATAGCGTCAAAATTCAGACAGAAGCTCGTGCCGATGTGGAATGCTGCCACGCTTGTCAGTAACAATCAGGATTTATAAAAAGAACAAAACATAATGGGAAAGGGATGTATTCTAGTACCGCGCAAAAAAAGCTGCATTATTTTTTGGGTAATTTGCAAAAAGATCAGTTAAATGTAATACTAACAAAAGTGAAAAACTACTTAAAGGAGCCTTCACAAAGTTTGGGGAAAAGTGGTTCAGTTGGCTTTTGCGCAACGCTGCCACAGAAGAGCAGAGCACGTTACTCACGCCCACCAAATCCAACCTCAAAATCGGAAGTTTTTCTTTTTCGTTATGTTAGATGGTCGGCGGAGGTAACGACACAATTTTCGAGCGGAGGGGGGGCCTTAAGCGGCAGCACCCAGAAATCATGAACAAAATGTGAGAGTCATTCGCCACTGAATTCCAGAGCATAAACATTTCAGCAGCTTTGGTGCCTCTGCATCCACTGGTCTGGTGTGACGCTAACAAAAACGTAAACAAAATATTTACCAGTGCAACTGGTGTCTTATTAACAGTTGCACTGCTTTTGGTGCACGAATGCGTTTGTGGCATTTTATAACATTTTCAACTGAAATGCAGCAACGTATTTTTTTTTTATTACTCATATAATAATCATATATCTAAGTTGAGCGAAAGTGTGAGATAGAGAGTGTGTGTGTGTGAGATAGATAGAGAGAGAGAGAGAGAGAGAGAGAGAGATCTGATTATAACCAAAAACTGTCAAGATGCTCAGTGCTTCACTGAAAGCGCCTCAGGAAAAATATTAACATTGCTTGTGCCGTTTTTTTTCTTCCTTCCATGCGTTTCCTCTGTCTTGATCTAGTTTGATGTCGCCTCTTAAATATATCTAACTTCAGGTATATTTTTGCATATTTTAGATGGAAATGCGGCGCACGCGTCTGCTTCACTGGGTCTTACGAAACACTTGGTTTGTCTTGTCAATAAAACGTGGTTGTCACTTAAAATTCAGATGTTGGTTTTATTGTTTTCATTGTTTCCACTGTACAAAGTCTGAAATCTTAAACATTGTTGTTGTTTTTTTTGTTTTAAATCACACGACAAATCACAGAAATGTGGCTGAAATCAAACTTTGTTTTTATGGGTGTAGCAAAACATTGACACGTTTGTGAAAAAATATGGTACAATAAAATCGGAAGGAAAACTTTGGAACACACCTTCACATTAATTTAAATAACGAGCAACAGGTACTGATCAGTCAATAAATAAGAATAGATGTCACTTTTTACCATTCAAAGTTTGAAACATTACAAAACAAACAAACAAACAAACAAACAAACAAACAAACAAACAAACAAACAACAACAAAAAACAAGCCTTGAAAACGTTATAAAACGAAGTGAAAAGAGAATTTAACAAGTGCGGTCTAAACTAAATGCAAACGTACGCTGCATTTTCATTGCTGGAGGCCTTGCGTGTTCTTTTTGCATGTGCTCTGGTTTTATGGTACAAGTACAAAAAAAAATTAATAATAATAATAATTTAAAGCCATTAGAAACACGTTTTCCGCAGGAAGACGACGTTTTGCGACTCCTGGCGGGTCAAGATCGGAGATTCTCTCGTCCCTCCAGACCTGAGCTTCCTTGTTTGTGTCATGGCTCTATAGTCACTAAAACACGCACACACACGCACACACACACACGCACGCGCGCGCGCGCGCACACACACACGCACACGCATTCCAGGCCAAAGTTTGTCTATAATTCTAAAGACTGTAAAAGTATCTGAAGTATATACAGAGGAGACGGCAAGAGTGAGTGTCTGCATCGGGGTCCATGTTGGGTCGTGGTCTTCTTCCTGGTCTTCACTGGCTCAGCAGAGACGCCCTCATGACTCTGGATCAGAGAGTTGACCAGTTTTGGTTATTAAATTGACCTCTGAACTTTGGCAGGACTGCTTCACTCCGCTATCTTTGCTGGTTAGAAGCGATATTGCACTCTGCATGTTACTCTCACATCACTCTCCTCGTTTTCCGATCTGCTCCATTTATTTTGGACAAAAAACTTTGAACAAGAGAGGAGCAATCGACTGCTGCCAATCAATCCCAGTTTTTTTCTCCTTTAGTTTCCGTCGGCTTGTTTTTCAGGATTAATTGTGCATATCTAGCTGACCTTTGAACTGATGATCTGCTTTTATTTGAAGAAATGCTGTATTCGTTTTGGTTTTTTGAAGTAATCTTCACTTGTGCCGGACAACCTTTCAATGAAATTAAGGCAGATTTCATGCAAAATGGCATCCGGCATGACCAAGTTTTGGAAACAGGAATTGAGGACTGACGGAGATAACTGACGAAACGCATTCGGAAGCCACAGAAATCTTCAGTAATAAGCTTCCTTGCACTGAAAGCATTATTGGCAGATGATGGCGCGATTGGACAACCTGACTCCTCACCTTCGACGTCGGCTGAGTCCTCCGCCGGCAGGTCGGAGATGACGTAGTTGCTGCCGAACACCTGCACCAACTGGTCAAAGAACTTGCACTCCTGTTTCTCTCCGCTGCAAATATGAAACAACAAAGCCAGAGCTCGTGACGGGGGGAAGACAGCGAGTCGTGCTCCAGAAGACTGAGGAACGACAGAGGAACCGCGGCGCTCACCGCCGGCCGTCGAGGAACTGACGGAAATTGGCCCTCAGCCTCTTGATCCTGGTCTGACACTGCTCGGGGCTGCGCAGGTAGCCGTGGCTGGCCATGATCTCGGAGATCTGGATGAAGATGTGCTTGTTCTTGGTGCAGCTCTTCAGGTTCTCCTGGACTTCGTCGCTCCCCCAGATGTTGAGCAGCACCTCCGTCTCGCCGTCGCTCCAGGCCTGCTTGCCGCCGTCAGCCACCCACTGGTGACCGGAGGCCGCTAACAGAGGGCGTTGGGCAGAGTTATTAGAGGCCGGAAACGGACAGGATGTGAATTACATAAACATATGCGGGCGCACAAAAACAGAACTAACTTGGTTTTAAATATATTACATTGTTTGGCAAATAGTAAGAAGCACTATCATGAATTAAAGAAAGTTTTGCATGACTTATAGTTAATAACCGTTGTCTGGACCTGAAATGAGTTCACTATCATTGTAGAAAACTGACAAAAAAAAATAATGTTCATGAACTGATGTAAGTAAAACAAAAGGTTTATAAATAAGGACAGAACCTGTATTGTACCAACGGCTAGCTTCAAGGAAAACAAAAATGTCCAGCGTCGCCAGCTCTGTCGATCTCCAAACATGAGCCTCCTTTGTTATGTGGAGGGTTGTTCATATCCCACGTTACCAAAACATTGATAGAAAGTATTTTAAAAATAACTAAACCAAAACCCACTTTTCAAAACTAATTAGGACTAAGCTGACATTGAAATAAACTGAAATAAATACTACCAAAAAACTAATTCAAAATACAAAAATATAATAACCTTGAATTACCATTAATGGCCAGAAAAGTGTTTTGTCACACAGAAGCAGAACTCTGACCCCTTTCATTCTATCAAACATTTGTGTGAAATCTTGCATATTTACATGAGCCATTTCCAAAAACCCGTTTTGTTCCCTTGACCTTTGACCTTTAATTAAAAAAAAGAAAAAGAAAGATTGTAATGAATTTGTCCTTGAGGTCAAGTAGATGATTCGCTGGAAGCTGACAGATGTTGCTCACATGTAAACAGAAAAACGTGACCCTGAACACACACATTAAGTTGCTATCTCCGTTCTGCCCTGGCTCCATTTTAAGGATGACAAATCCTATCTTAGCCCACATTAATTCACAAATTCGATCTTCGAATCACACATTTGACAGGCGTGAAACTGACCTAACTGAGATGGATCCAGTGTTCTCGGCGTTCGAAGGCGCCTCCTCACATCTTAGAAAATAAATGTTAAAAAAAACAACCTTTTGCCTCACCTGCATCTTGGCCCGTTTCGAGCACGCAGTCGTCCGGCTCCTCCGCGACCGAGTCGTCCACTTTCAGCTCCTTCCTGAAGATTTCCTCCATCTCGCTGAAGAATTTAAAATCCTCCCTGCGGATTCAAACATCGGTGGGAATGCTTTTGCTCACATCAGCACCGGCGAGGAGGCGGCGCACCAATGCTCCGCTTCAGGACAGAGTTCACCCGCAAATGCTGATGGAGGCGTTTGGTTGAAGTGTTTGAGTCCACAAAACTTTTGGCGTTTCAGGTGTAAACAGCCAAATCCAAAACAACTAAAGTGAAACGTTACCACTTCTTCAAACGTGAAATAACGACGGGAAAGAAACATAAAATGCTTCCATGCCGCTCCAGTGGCGTCATCCAAGGGTCCCATAAGCCTCCAACATTCAACTGGCTTGCGGCGTGTTTGCACACACACACACACGCGCTGAAAGGCTAAAAATGTGATGTAAATGACGCCGTCGGGGCTTAAATTTGGATCTAGATTAAGCTGTAATGCTGATTCCCTCTGAAACGTCTTGTCTTGTGGACTCAAACACTTCACCGATCCCTCCTTTGAAAAGTGGCGAGCAGAGAATGAGGGAAATTTCATTTTTGGGTGAACTAACCCTTTAAATGCTGCTCTAACAGTTCATTTGCACAACAGATTGCGCTTCCACGACATTTCCAAAAATAGGCTTTGTATGATTTTCTACATCAGCTTGATGTACAAGGAAAAGTACAAAGATGCTCCCTCTTATTTTGACCACATATATTATGACCATCAGCGATCAAACAGCGCAATTCATAAATGCATTTGGAAGAAGAAACGACTGCCGTGACTGACTTTTCGTGGAAGAAGCCGTATTTGAGGCGCTTGACGCGGGTGTAGCACTGCTCCGTGGTCCTAATGTATCCTCGGTCGGCCATCTTCTTGGAGATGTACTCGAACACGTGGCGGTTCTTCAGGCAGCCCCTCAGGGTCAGCTGGATGTTGTCTTCACCCCAGAGCTCCAGCAGCGTGCAGGTCTCCTGCTCCGACCAGGGCGTCTTCCTGCTCTGGTCTGTCAGCAGGTGGCTGGTGGAGGGCTGCTCGTCCACTGTAACCGGCGGGCAAAAAGGGTGGGGGGGCACGTTCATCCAGGGAAACATCTGCGCCATGACGACGCAAACCGCGCTACTCATTTCAAGCGCATTCTGGACCTACCCTCCTCGGGCTCGTTGTCCGTGATGGGTTGCGAGGCGGTGTCGGCAGTGGCGGCGGCAGTGGCGGCGGCGGCGGCGCGCACGCCGGCAAACACGGAGTAATCACCGAGCACCGGCGCTAGGAGGTTGAAGTACTTGAACACGCTGGTCCGTCCGCCATTTCTGGAAAAATGTGTCCGAAAGGTGAGCTGGGCAAGGAATGATTGCAAACAGCTTTTCTTTTCTTTTCTTTTTTTTTTTTTTACCTCCGATTGTTGCAGAAACGCCTGTACGTCTTCTTCAGCTTCTTGATCCTGGAGTGGCACTGCTCCGCCGACCTCAGGAAGCCGATGGAGGCCATCTTCTCCGATATGTCGACGAAGATGTGCCCGTTGCGGACGCAGGTCTTCAGGCTCTGCTGCACGTCGTCCGCCGCCCAAACCTCCACCAGGGCCACCGTCTCCTCCTCTGTCCACGCCGTGGTCACACCGTCTGCAAGGGGGTGAGATGGAGCGGTCGGAACCTTCATCCGAGGGATGTGTGGTTGTATGGACGTGTGGAAACCTTTGAGCCGCACCTGCTTCCTGCTCCGGCTGCTCATCTCTTTCGTCATACTCGTCGATAGAAACCGCCTCATGTCCGAGGATTTGCTCCAGCTGGTTGTAGAACTTATAATCCACTCTTTTTCCACGTCTGGAAAGACACGGAACGTTAGCCATTACAGGTGTAAAGGCTTTTTTATGTGCGATGCCACAATGATCTGGCTGGAATAACTTGATGGGTGATATGCTTGATTGGTGTATATCTATTATAACATTAGGAACACTGCATGGCTATGATAGAATATAACTCAACAGTTCTGCAGTAAATTCTCCCATCAGGAGTTTTATGTTGAATTTTTATTGACTCAAAGGTGTTGACATATTTTAATGATCGTTATTG
>CAAKHG010022098.1:0-13953 GCA_901007715.1 Dactylopterus volitans
AGCAAACACCGTTACTGTAAATGAACTGAAACAAACCACACACACACACACACACACACACACACACACACACACAGAGCAAAGACAACGCACAGAGAATATGAATAGAGCAAAAAAAAAAAAGAGCGTGCCTCATTGTTTGAACGGCAGACCATGAGGTGTTGCTGCACACCTCGTGTTCATGGATCTGCGTCAGCACGACGTGCATCTGCATCTGCTGTTTGCTCAGTCCATTTCACGTCAAACGATTCTTATGATGCAAGTTAAGTAAAGGCCATTTTGATACGAGATAAGCGGAGAGCCACGGGTGTAACTGACCACGACAGCGGCGGTTCCGTCCTGTTCGGGCCTTAACGCGGGTCGATTAATCACGGGTGTGACTATCGCTGCCATTTCATGTCAGATCGGCTGCTCGATTGTGCCACAACGGTCGTAAAAGTCTAATTCCCTCCCCCTTTCCCACCCCCGTGCATATAAACAGACATAGATTAAGAATGTACATATTAAAAATCAGTACCTGTTATCTGGAAATATATAAACCATTTGTTTAACGTCAGAATGTATTGTGGCGTTAAAAGGCCTGCACCTGTTCTTTGAAACGAGCAGTGATGAAGATAAGCTTCACTGCAACGATAACCAGTGGAACGTTGACAACCAGATAAACCGTTATTTATTTATGCGATTGTTCCCCTTTAACCCCCCCCCTCCGCCCCTCACCCACCTCTCTTGCCCGTCTCCAGGACACTATGAAGCCCTGCGGCCCAGCATGGCCTTCGAGTTCAGTCAGGACCCCTCGGTGGGCCAGATCGCGCTGGCCTTCCTCCAGGCCTCCTTCGCTTACAGCGGCTGGAACTTCCTCAACTACGTCACGGAGGAGGTTGTGGAGCCACGCAAGTATGGGACATGTAGTTTGCCCTGCCTTTTGTAGTCTTTTTTTGTTTTTTTTTTACATGAGAAAATACAGCAAAACAACGCATGCAACTCAGCTGACGAACATTTACATCCGGGCCTCGCTGTCTCACCAGGAATCTGCCGCTTGCCATCTACATCTCCATCCCACTGGTGACGCTGGTGTACACCATGACCAACATTGCGTACTTCTCCTCCATGAGCCCCGAGGAGCTGCTGGCCTCCAACGCCGTGGCGGTGGTGAGAGCGACCGGACGTGAACTGCGTGCCTCACGTGCAGGCTGGTCTGCCGCGGGCGGCCGTCGGCCCGCAGAGGCTGCCGATCGTAAACCAATTAACCAATCAGCCAGTAATGTGGAGCCGTGGGTTGTTGTGTGTGTTTTGTTTTGTTTTTGCCTCTCACGCATTCAGAGGGGATCTTTGGGAAGCAGTCACGGGTTCAGTTTGCGACCAATTACGCTGACCGATTGAAAACAAACGCGGTGTCATGGGACTTTTAAAGGGAGAAGGTCAACATTCTCTGACCGTTTGATCATCATAAAATGACCATTTGTGCTATGCGCACAAGAGCCACAATTGCATCTTTTTAATCGATGAATGCATCTTTGCTAAAGACGTGCATGAATCCATCGCGTGGTCAAAGTCGGCTTTTCTGATTTTGTCACTTGTCATGTCCGCCTCAGACGTTTGGAGAAAAGCTGCTGGGGATGTTTTCCTGGGTGATGCCCATCTCTGTAGCACTCTCCACCTTTGGGGGGATCAACGGATATCTGTTCACCTCCTCCAGGTTGAACACACACACACACACACACACACACACACGCCAGCATAACTGCATTTCATTCTCAGGTTGTCAAGAGTTTGCCCTCTCGTTTATGGATAAGCATGAAAACACACATGAACATGCATGCGGTGTGTGTTGTGTCTCTGCAGACTGTGTTTCTCCGGGGCCAGAGAGGGTCACCTCCCTTATCTGCTGGCTATGATCCACCTGAAGAACTGCACCCCTATCCCTGCCCTGCTGGTCTGCGTGAGTAACTGCACTGTCTTGTCTGGTGTTACAGACACAAAAATATTCCTTATGATTAATATGTTCATTTTTTTTTTTGCACAATACTAGTATACAATATCTATTAAACCATCAAACCTGCCCTTATCTCCTGCAGTGCTTCGCCACAATAGTCATCTTGTGCATCGGGGAAACACACAACCTGATCAACTATGTGTCGTTTATCAACTACCTGTCCTACGGGGTAACCATTGCCGGCCTCATCTACCTCCGCAAGAAGAAACCCAACCTGGCAAGACCCATCAAGGTACAACGGCCAAATGACCGGCTATCAAATGCAGGAATTTAAAAAAAAATGGGAAAATTAACCCTTTTTCATGTGCGTCCAATCGGTGTTCATGTTCAGTCTTGTCAAGTGACTCAATAAATCCCTCACGATGTGCTATATTGACGAGAGAGGCGGGTTCCCCTGCCCGCTCCTCATTTACGGACATTGATGTTTGTCTTTGGCGCCCACTGGTGGTGCAAAGTTCAACTACAAGACCTCGGTTGACGATGACACCGTTTCCAGTCTCTGCAGACACACCATGTCAGTTTGTCTCATATCTATGTGACGAAGAGAAACCTCAGCGACTGGATGCTTTATTTTTCAGTTGAATTCTTCAGGAACGCGTGTGAATTTTATGCTGATTTGTGTTTTTCTTTTTTTCTTTTTTTTTCTCCGCAGGTGAACATGCTGATCCCCATCCTCTACATGCTGTTCTGGGCTGTGCTGCTGTGCTTCAGCCTCTACTCTGAGCCAGTGGTATGTGGTCTGGGGATGGTCATCATGCTGACCGGCGTCCCCGTCTACCTAATCGGCGTCCAGTGGAAGAACAAACCCAAATGGATTTACAGAATAACCAGTGAGTCAGCCGGCGCTGCTTGCACTTTGCGGGAGGCCGTGTTTAGCAGCGGGCGCCCGTGTTGCTAAAGCTTGTGCTGGTGTGTGTCGTGTTCCGCAGAGAGTGTCACCTACGTGGGCCAGAAGGTGTGCTACGTGATGTTTCCTCAGGAGGACCCCGCAGAGACCCAGCCACTCACCTCCTCCAAAGATAACGACTGAGCAAAGCAGTCAACCAGGAATTATTACATTGTTTTTTATTAATATATATATCAACACCTGTACTTCCAGATTTTCCGCTCGGTTTTTTTTTTTTTCCTTCGCATCGTCAGGTTGATTGGCCGATGCTCTCGGAACAGGTACAGTCTAAACGAGGCTGCAGCGACTCTGAGGAAATAGTGTGTGAAGCGCGAAAGCTTTGTCTTTTCTCACGTGCGTCTGTCCCGTCCACCTGTTTGTCTTCACCAGTATCTCAAGTTTCTCCCCCTCGTGGACGTTCATCTTAACTTTGTCTTCTCTTCTCACTTAAGGAATCTCACCTAAGAGCTTCTTCCCTGACTCCGACTAAACTCTTGTGCTAATGTGCCTTATGAAATGTACGTGTTGTGTAGCCTGTTGTTTTGTGCGGGTATTTTCAGTGTGTAATAAGTTATGGGGGGGGCAGTATGCAAGCAGTTTCAATATGCAAGCGGATTCTGCACTCAGCAATACTTCTATTGCTACTTCTGTTACTGCTGCTATCTTCAGCTCTGGTTCACTAATGGTGTTTCCTGTTTGTCAGACCTGGGAGTATTTTTGTGTCTCTACCTGCATGGCTGCGATGTCTGACCAAACATAATTCAATTTTGTTTGTTTTGGGTTTTTTTTTTTTATTTTATTATCGTGATATCTCTACTCTCGCCCGTGAGGGATAACATAGGTGCCTTCAACACTCGTGCGGGCCAGAAAAAGGCAGCAGATGTTTGACACTCTTACGTCAAACAGCGGCCGGTTCTCGGAAACGAACAAGCTGTGTCGTTACAACGCAAACAGCCAGACTGGATGACTCGTCCTCAAAGGTTCTCATGTCTTCCAGTCCTTCAGTTTTTCTTTCAGGTCTCTGAGGCGAGCGCCTGCGGCCTCCCGTGAGCCTGTTGCTATGGAGATGTCCTCATCTCCGGCAAAGCCACTGTGAACTCTCTCTCTCTCTCTCAAGGTGCCTCGGCTCCCAAGACATTTGTGATTTCTCACCTGACGCGCAGTACTTCAGCGTTAGCATGTTCACGCGCAGCATTAGCGGGGACCATGCCGGGAGATCGCAGGCGGTAGACGTTCACACGTGCGTGAGCCTGATCCCACACCTGCTCGACGTTTTTGTTACCCCAAAGACACACCATCACTGCAACGAACCCGGGCTCACTGGTGTTTTATACTTTAACTGATCTATGATACTATTGACACAGAATTATTATGGACTTTCTGGAGTGCTTAACTTTGTGTAATGACTTGATTTGAGCCCACTGAGTTACTACGGGACCCCAAAATCCCTCTGGTCCGATTGACTTGAATGCTGCTGTTGTGGTACCACTGCCCGAACACAGTATGCTGATTCACCGCGGTCCCGGCTATGTTGATGTTGGCGTATTTTGTTAAGACACATCAGTGTTTTTCGCAGGCTTCCATCCAAGCTATCTACATAAGCTAGGTTGTACATACATGAAGATAAATGAAGGCTCGGGCCGCTGTCGTCTTTTTAAAACGTGACACACACCAGCAGGCTGAAGCATAGACTCGGCCTTCGGTCCTTTTCCAGACCTGTGGATGCTGAGAATTACTACAGAGCGAGAAGCACACTTAACACAACATGTAGGTCTCGTCTGCCATGTTCAGGCGCCGTCGGCTCCGCTGGGACCTGTAAATAATGTGTAAAGAATTAAATAAAAAAAGAAAAAAAAGAGCTGTTACAAGTGCGCCATGGACTCCTACAAAGATCACATTCCTCGGTCGTGTTGTGATACATTTGCATATTGTACAATTGGTGTGTTTGCCTGTGTTTTGTAAAAGACTGTAAAGTTATACAAGATAACAATGTAATAGCTTATTAATTATAGCAAACTTCTCAGAAGCATCAGATTTTTAAAAAAAAAAAAAAAAAATCAGTGTGTCTGTGTCTTTCATTCAAGCTCCCCGCGGTTGTCGTTTCCTCTCCTCACGTGACCAAATTATGGAAAACATTTCATGATCTACATTAAGCGTTTTCAACTGACTGTGACCCAGCCGTCATCATGCTAACGAAGACCTCGAGGCGGCGGTTGTGCGGTGTGACGCTGGCATGATGCTGGGCCTCATTTATGTTCGATGGATTTATGGGCAAGATGAATCCCGGTCTCTCTGTTCTTGGCAGCCTAACGGCTAATTTCATGATCTGCCTCCAAGTGTATTAGTGTGTATCACTGAGATATTGTAAAGTGCTTTTGCGCCCGACTATTGAGCCTGAACCTCAGTCAAAAACGGGCGAAAGTGGAAAAACTAGCAGCCCAAAAATGCCTCATCACACAGCACTGTGTCATGTATCCATGTGAAATGCAGCCTTCTGGATTATTTGATGAATCTGCATCTAGTGAGATGCACGTTTAAGCGTCAATAATGGAATGGTTCCGTTTTCGACATATGACGCTAACATGGCGTGCATGGCTAGCTTAAACACGGGGCCTCATGAATTCATCACGCCGCGCTTGCATCACTCGTGGTTCCTCTTCGGATCACAGAGCGCACCCCAAAATGCCGACTGAAAGGGCTCCTCAAAACGTGGTTCTCGAAGAGTTATAATTGCTCCTAGTTCCTCCAAATCAAGTGGTTCCTCCTGCGGTTTTGGGAACCGTGACAACACTCCTGCAATTAAGAGAAGAAAAGAAATGGTTAGCTGCTCCACCACTTTATGACTTTCACCACAAAATTAGTACATTTGTTGGCAAGTGTTGCGTGAATAAACTTGGTGTGTGACTAATATCACGACGGCACCTCTCGCAGTTGCATAACTTTGAAAGGAAATATTGAAAAAAAAAATGCAAAAATGATTCAAACTATTTCAGGTTTATTAACTGCAGGCACAGAAAACCAGTCACTAGCACATGTAATGGTTTTGATCGGCCAAACCCCACAACATGGTAGCATTTCTGTTTCAGCACAAAATATACAAATATGTTTCTCAAAATGAGAGAAATGTTTCATATAAACACAGTATACTTCAGCCTTTTAATGGGGAAGAAGCACGTTACAGCTTAACAGCAATGAGAGGGGGGCGTCTTTATCAGACAAGCTGGTTCAGTAGAGCAGTTTTTTACCAAAGGCCTTAGTCCAGTGTATCTACCTGCATGTTAAAACCGTGACAACAAAGGTAAGGAAGGTAATTACTCGAACAGGAGAATACACCGGAATAAGGTCGTCGGAGGACACATTTCTTCCCTGCCATTTAAATCCCAGAGAAAAAGACTCCTCATGCGCAGCCAGAGCCGAAGCAGCCGAGCCGAAGCAGCCGAGCCAAGCGTCTGATCCCGCGGCCGCGCGTAATCTCTTCAAAACGCGCAAAACCACAGCTGTCACTGACTTTCATCATCACAACAGCAAGGAGGAAGCATTAAGGCATTTTTGACAGATGTCAGGACATCATAAAGCAAATGGGGGCGGACTTTCTGCAAATGTGTGTGTTCTCTTAAGACAGCGGCTGCTTGAGGTCAAACGAGGACGGGTGTTTGTTTTTTTTTTTGTTTTTTTTTGAAACTTCACGAGTAAAAGAATAGAATGCAGTATAAAAACGTGGAAGAAGGTATGGCAGGATGTGTGGAGGCATCTCTACTGGCACATGTAACAAGTAGCAGCTATTTATAACAACTTCTATATGACAGAAGGACGCGTGGCGCGGTCAGAAAACACAGCAAGACAGAAAACATGTTCAGAATGGAAGCTAAGCAAAATATTCAGCAGCCAACATCAAGCTGATGCTCACGTCTCTTCCCCACTGTTTGCGGTGACCAGGCCGCTGCAAAAGAGGGAGTATTTTTTTTTTTTTTCTTTTTGGAAGAACAACAATGATCGGTAAAAGGTCACCAGCGTCATAAATCACGCAGACGAGCTTTACAAAAAGCGTGGGAGACACAGGCAACCAGGTTCCAGCCAGTTTAGAGTTACGTCATGTCAAGGCAGAAAGGGGGAATATAAAGAAGAACTTGGAGGAGGTCCCCACTTAAGACTGAAAAATAGACGTCTTTGCTTTTACATCCCCAAGGTAGAAAATTCCGAAGCATAGATATGAATTTCAGTCTGGACGTCTGCACTGACCAGAGAGAGGATCCATGAACAATCAATAGTCTGAGGTCAAGTCTCTCTTCCCGATATTTGTCAGACATTCATGTAAATACATCTCCCCTGCGCTGAAGTGAGGGTTTGTTCAAGTGAGGAAATGTTGGATGCGATGGGGCGGAGGAGGAGCAAGAGGGGGAGGGGGGAGGGGCTGAGCAGAGTTATGGCTCCTCCCACTCTGAGTCCATCCAAAACGTTGTTATCTCAAGGTACAAACATCGACTTGAATGTGGTACAGCGGCCAAACATCCGGTGAAATGGTTGACTCGTACCGCTGGAGAAAGATGCGAAACTTTGAAAAGAATCCTCATGTTTTGTTTTGGGGTTGTTTTTTTTTTGCACAAATACTGACAAAAAGAAGAGTCGCTGACATGCACCCGGTGTTCCAAGCGGTTCAAAGGGCCTGC
The DNA here is from genome assembly GCA_901007715.1 of Dactylopterus volitans. NCBI lineage: Eukaryota > Metazoa > Chordata > Actinopteri > Syngnathiformes > Dactylopteridae > Dactylopterus > Dactylopterus volitans. Next base: position 7,547 of record CAAKHG010022098.1, read on the forward strand.
TCAAAATGCGATTCTGGTGGGCGGGCTCCTCCTGCAGTCCCCATGACGACTGAACACCAACCGAAAAAAGAAAACCGATCCCACGAAACATGCGGCGCCTTTGCATCCAAAAGCCTGATCCTGAAGCTTCGCTCACATTGCCGCTGCACACAAGGGCATAAAACACGTGGCGCCGACTCGCATATCCCATCACTGCGCCGCTGTAAATGCTCACAAGATGCGACACGTCCGCCGCCAAGCCACCAGCGAACGCACCGTTTACCCGTGTTTCAGCCAAGTATCGAAAAAAAAAAAAAAATCAAGTATATATTTGCGGTGCATTTTACCAAGATGAGAGCTTCGATGAGGCTGGGGGCTGAGAGTTTTTAAGGAGGGGTTAAAAGTCTGGACTTTGTTGAGGCGGCGGCAGGGACGCAAACCAAATTTTGCCCGGCTTCTTGTTTTTAACATGGCAGCTGACTGTGACCTCATCGTGATACCGGCACACGCTCACACACACACACACACACACCCATCAAGCACAGCGTTATGGCCGCGTTATGTTCGCCACAGAGTGTAAAGCAACAACCCTGCCGTACTTTTTTTTTTTTATGTTGTTTCATGTTAAATTTTGGTCGTCCCACTCATGTGCATGAGGGTGCAGTTCAACAGCACCATAAATTACAGTCCGGATAGCGGTCGTTAAAATATGCCGACATCTCTCTCGGACATATTCAATAAAAAATTCAACATTTATTGCAGGGCTGTTGCGTTATAAACATGGTAAACATGCCTTGGTCATGATATTTCATCAATAAAGTGGGGAGGAATGGTGGGAAACTACGATTAGATCAATTCATATGCGGTTGTTGAATAGGCTATTATGGTTCACAGTATATAGCGGTGTGTAATGGCTTTGGGTAGCCACGCGAAGGCCGCTTTGGCTTTGCGAGAGCGGGTCGCCAGTGTCTGAAGCCGGAGCTGAAGTTCTGCACGTATTTGGACGGATTGAACTGGGGTGCGACACTGCGTTTTTTTTTGTTTTTTTTTCTCGTTACGTCGCCAACGATGCCGCTTTCATTCATCTGACGGAGGGGGGCCGGGGGGGAATTAGCTGCGTAAACATTCAAAGTGATAAGCGGATAAGAGCTAATTCTGTTCTAGCCGGGCGGTGATGCTGCGCCTCCTCTGCGGAGGGAGCGCTGGCGAGCTCAAGGACACTTCAGCAGGGCCGATGCCGCTGCGCCCCTCAGCATAGCGCCGTCTCCCCCCCGGAATCCCCGCCCTCGTCACTGAGCGTCCCGCTGAGCCCGCCCTCCCCCCTCCGCCTCCTCATCATCATCATCCCACACACACTCTGTTTTTCCCTGCTTCGCATCTCCCTGCCGGGCGCGTCCGCTGCGCGGTTGCCTTCGCCGTGCTCGGCTTTCGCAGAGGAGGAAAGAGCAGCGGCGGCGGCGGCGGCAGAGGGTGAAGTCGGTGCCGGCTCCCGGGTGTGAGGTTGGGTAATGGTTGCCTGGGAGACCCTGGGAAACGCAGAGGGTGAGATCGGGGACAAAGGCCCGAGGGGGGAGTAACGTCTGAGGGAAACGCCCTTCAGATTAACCGCCAGCTCCAGGACGAGTTTTCTGGACGCACGGGGGTGACACGGAGGTACGGGGGCTTCCTCCGTGGTGGGAGGAGGCCGGCTGTGGGATGAAGGGTCACTCTGACCGGGAGTGGGCGGCTCCGATTGTGGAGACAGCTCCTCCTCCTCCTCCTCCTCGTCCGGGCTGTCCAATGACTGGTAGGAGAGCGGAGACGCGGGGCTCTCCGACATGCAGGACTGCAGGTCCATGGGAGCAGAGCGGCACGAGTCCGGCATTCCCGCGACGTTGACCTCGTCGGCGGCGCCGTGCCGGCACCCGGCCTGGGACCCCTGCTCCCCTACAGTCCGGTAGCTGTGGAGCCCCAGGGTGATCTGCGTGGGACCCGGAGGGTCGAGCAAAGGGGCGTGGCCTCTGGCACGCCCCTCCCTGTGGAACAGGCGGTTCCACAGATGGCCGAGACGCCGGCGGGAGGAGGTGGAGCGGCGGGTGGAGTGGCGTCTGATCTGTCTGCTCATCGCCAGGCGCAGATTCTGCAACACAGAAGCCTGAGGACAGAAACCAGAGGACAGAGCGGCGATATGAGCGCTTTCTAGCTGGAGACAACGTTTGTTTTTGTTTTTTTCTTCTTTCCTGGTGCAAAGATAATTATAAACACGACACAGTTTGAATCATTTACCCAGAAGCTCTCACTAAGTCATTTCTGGCGGCAGGCAAACCTGCGTTTTCAGCAGATCAGGCCTAACGTTTGAGCGCATGATCCAAGTTTTCCGTTACGTTGGCGGGATTCTCGCCGGCATCCGTTTCTCAGAACCTTCACTGTTTGCAGCGCCGGCGCTGCTGCGTGCATGGAAGTGTTTCCCATTAGACTGAGAACGACCCGCCCAACGACGTGAAGACAGCACGTAAAAGACAACATTTCATCGCCTTATATAAAAAAAAATCATGACACGATTGACTTTTTTGACAACGTAATAACAAAGTGTAGTCACGCTTGTGGTCATTCAGCGTTCACTCTTTTAGATTTCGCTGGTTTTTACTGGACGTGGAGTGAACGAGCTGATGACGCTGAGCTGGCAGCTGCGGAGTCGGGTGAGAAACGGCTTCATCGGGGAGGGCTTGAACGGTGGACATTTGCGTGTTTTTCTAATATCGTTTTGACTGTAAAAAAAAAAAGTTATAACTGCATTAAGGAAGCTGGAATGCGTGCGTGCGTGACCATTACCTGGGTGGGGTTGTACACTGGGAAATCGTCCACTGGAGGGATGAGACCCTGGGCGATGAGCTGACCGTAGGAGGGCGGCGCCTCTCGCTGCACAAACTCCGCCTCCATGCGGGTCATCTGCGTCTCGAAGGCTCTGCGGGTGGAGGGAGGAGGCGAGCGCTGGGTCTCGGTTCGGAAAGGTCACGCCAGGGACCGAGAAGGCCGCAGCGGCAACCATCGCTACGGCGACAAAACGCGTGTCTGTGCTCACCTGTACTCCCTGCTCCTGAGGGAGTGCAGTTTGAGGGCACAGCCGAGGGCGATGACCAGCAGCAGGCTGCAGACCAGGCTGCCGATCAGGGCGGCCGTGATGACCTTCCTGGGCACCGCCGTCAGACAGTCCCTCTCGTCGCTGCCGTCCAGGCAGTCCTCCTGGCCGTCGCAGCGCCACGTCTCAAAGATGCACAGGTTGGTCCCGCAGTGGAAGTTGCCCGGCTGGCAGTCGTAGCAGTTCTTCTCGTCCGACCCGTCCGGGCACCTCTTCTGGTTGTTGCAGCGCTCGGAGGCCGGGTAGCACATGCCGGCGCCGCCCTCGCAGGGGAACTCCCCCTCCGGGCACGCCAGGCAGGCCTCCTCGTCGCGGCCGGAGGGGCAGTGCCAGTAGCCGTCGCAGCGCTGCCGCTCGGAGTAGCAGCCCTGGTCGCTGCCGCATGGGCGCTCGCCGGGGAAACAGTAACCTTTGACCTGGACGGGCGGGAGGAGGAGGAGAAACGCGTCACTGCGGAGACAACGAGGAGGGCGACGCATCGTCTGCAAAGCGGCAGCTACCGATCACGTCCGGGCGAGGCGGCAAGGTTACGCAGCACCAACGGGGGACAAAAAACAAAAAAAACAGGCGGTGGCTACCTGGTAGGTGGCGTTGAAGCCGTGTCCGGGGCTGTGAGGCTGGGCCATGTACAGCACGCTCATCTGTCCCCGGCTCGACTCCAGCAGCGCAGGGCGCCGGTTATTGTGATAGGACAGCACCTGCAGCAGGCGCTCCGCCCGGTGCAGCAGGCCGTCGTAGACGTGCAGCGAGTCTCCGGGCCCCAGCTGCAGGTCCAGCTGCAGCACGATGGGCTTGGGGTCCTGGGTGTCCAGCAGCCACGAGCACCTCAGCTCCGCCGCCGCGCTCCGGTTGGGCCGGAAAAAATCCGGGGAGGCAAAAGAGCCGTAGAAGTTCCCCAGCCGTTTGCCGCAGGTGGTGTCCGGGCAGCGCCGCTCGTCCGACCCGTCGTGGCAGTCCGGGACGCCGTTGCAGCGCAGCGTGGCGGGCAGGCAGCGGGTGGACTGAGCCTGGGTGCACGGGAGGGTGCCGGAGGGGCAGAGGCCCGGCCGGGCCTCGGTGGGCGCGGGCAAGCAGCTGCGCTCGTCGGTGGCGTCGCCGCATTCGTCCTGGCCGTTGCACTTCCAGGAGCGGGGGAGACACTTCCCGTTCCCGCACAGGAACTCGTCTGACTGGCAGCTGCTCTGACCCAGGTGACCTGCGGAGGGAGCGGCGCCACGAAAGAGCGCAAACACGGAGCGTGAACGGAGACTTACGGGGGCGCCGGCGGTCAACACACACACGCCACCGCGCCGCTGTCGCTTCCCTCACCTCTGATGTAGGAGAGACGGAACCCCTGGGCTTGCCCCGAGCTGTTGGCCTGAGAGTGGAAGTAGAGCCAGACGCGCCCCCTGGTGGAGATGAAGGGCGGGGGCAGCGCGGAGCCGCACAGCCTGGACTCGCCGCTCCACGCCGGGGTCAGCAGGAGCCAGTCGCCCAGGCAGCTGCCGGACTCCGCCACGTCAAAGTTACGGAAGCTGGGGCAGAGGTGAGACGCGTTCAGGCGCGGATCCCCGCAGTAAGAATATGAGGGTGAGCGCAATGTGTGTGTGGAAAGGGAGGCCGGAGAGGAGGCGAAGGTGGGGGTCGGGGGGGGTACCTGATGGTGATGACCTCTCCGTGACCTCCTTGGATGTGCCAACTGCAGTTGACTCCAGACGGGTAATTTAAAGGCCAGGAGGGGCTGTAGATCACACCCCTCCGCTCGGTGTGGACCTCCACCCGGTCACTGCAGCCTGTGCAGACGCAGGAACACACACACACACACACAACACACACACACACGAATGAGACCTTGCACAGGGACCGCCGACACGCCACAGATATGAACGCATTCCTGTCATGTTCCTTTAGCATCATGGGAAGGATTTTTTTTCTTCTTTCAGGTGATGAAGTTTGATAATCTTGTGACCGTTTGATGACACAAGGAGGCAGGAGACGGAACCACAGCAGAACAGAGACAGAACATCAGGGGAACCGTTTAACAGCGATTATCTGTGCGCGTGTGTGTGCGCGTGCGTGTGTGTGTGTGTGAGTCAGGCTGCCTCGATGAATCACAGCGTGAAACCTGGAGGGGGGAGAAGGAGGAATCATGCAAGGGCTCTGTGATGGATATCGACTGCACATGCATGTTGGTGGAGCGGAGTCGGAGATACATTTCAGGGGGAATGTTTCAGTGTTTTGTCTGTTAATCAGTTTTAATCCTTTTTTTTTAAGGAAGAAGTGAAGAATTACGGGAAGTTTTCGCTCAGAAAGCAGCAAGAGTTGATAAAAAAAGCGGCGGTCCGCTGCAGGAGAGACGGTTCCGCTCCTGCGTTCCTCAGCGCGGCGACTTTGTGATGCCACGGCGGAGACGGATCCACATTCATCACCACCTAATCACCTGCACGGCGGGGAAAGTGCTGCTTGTGCATCAAAGCCGGAGCCAGTTTATACTTTAAAAGCCCCCCCTCCACCCTCCAACCACTAAACCTGATAAATCTGAGCAGTCCTGACATTTATAGATTATTTGACCTCTTTTTTTAAGGTAAAGTCCTCAACTAATGGCAACAGCGGTCTAGAAAAAAAATGGAGGGAGGGACCTGATTTCTGGAGTATAAAGCGACATAAATCAGACAAGCTAATAAAAAAAAAAAAAAAAAAAAAACGTTGGTGCCTCGGCACAGTAACTGAGTAAATGTATCTAGTTACATAGCAGCACTCACCATAATAGCGGTGCACAGAATGGAGGCGACAGGAGGTGTGTTTATGACCTACTGGGGATAAAAACACCACGTTTAATCCTCTGATTGTTGGAAAGAGGAAGAGACAGAGGAAGAGGGAACGAAAGATGGAGGGAAGGGAGACAAAAGGAGGGAAAGAAGGAGGAAAACTAGGAAGAAAGGAAAGAACAACGGAGAGAGAGAGAGAGAGAGAGAGAGAGAGAGACAAGGGGGAGAGACGGAAAGGAGAAAGTAGGAGAGGAAGAACGCTGAACTACACAGTACACTTGGTTTTCTACTTCCTCAGCTATAAAAAAGTCTACAGCTGGTTACAAGGTTACAATGCAGTGTGTGTGTGTGTGTGTGTGTGTGTGTGTGTGTGTGTGTGTGTGTGTGTGTGTGTGTGTGACTCTGATCTCCCTCCCTTTGCCAGGATAAACAAGCACCGACTCGTGAGCTCTGTATATTGTACTGTATATAGCGTGTGTGTGTGTGTGTGTGTGTGTGTGTGTGTCTGTGTGTGTGTGTGTAGCCTTAAGTCTGGTATTCTCACCCCTCGTGGGTCCTGACAA
>CAAKHG010022105.1:2514-25923 GCA_901007715.1 Dactylopterus volitans
CGGATATGAGCCACACATGCTGAGGGAAAGTGATTTTTCATAGCTGGTGTCGGATTTTCCTGGTGTGGAGGCCGTCGACATTACGAGTTGCCTCCTCTTGCAGACCGCCCACTACACCGCTGGCCGACTCAGCTCCCACCTGACTTAAGATAGAGACTTTTTATTCAGGTCTGCCATCGTTTTTCGGTCAGTTTTTGAAATTTCTCCCCTTTGTTGGGTACAACTTTCGGAACTCGAAAGTAACTCTCTTGTTTTTCCCGGTTTGACCGGTTTGTACAGCCGTAGACGGCGCAGAACTTCGGCATTTTCCTGTTATCCTGCTGGCAAAACACTTCCTGTCCCGTGTGACGACACCCGCAGACCACCTATTGTTATTGGGGCTTTAATTTGTGATGCCGTTGACGCCCTTAATATTTTGGCTATATGCATTCGGGTGGCAGAATTCAGTAAAAAAAATTCTGCATAGAACTCCTCCTTAGGGGAGAATTTATTGCAGGGCTGTTGCATTATATTCTATGATAATCATGCAGCGGTTTTAATGCTGCGGCCGATTGGTGTGGTTTGTGTGTGTTTATGCCAGTGCTGGAGATCAGTGTGTTCAGCATGGCCTCCAAGGAAATGTCCGGTTATATAATGGACTACATCAGCAGCCCGGCTTGGAATAAAAGCATGATCAATCGAAGCTTTCACCACCCCACCTGCACTGAAAGGATGTCCACTATCCAGCACTACAGCGACCTGGGTGAGCAGCAGCATACGCAGATTTGTATTTAATGCTTTGCTCTAAAAGCCCCCCCTCCCCGCCTCGCAATGCCGCGCGAGCATGTCGCTAATAGCATCTCTTAAGTGACTTTTAATTAGCATGCACCCGCGCAATCATCACGCTGCGCTGTGGGATGCGCGAACCTGTTGGCTGAGTCAGTTCTCATTTTGGTTCCTCCGCTTCTGTGTTGCCTCAGGTTTGTTGTTCAAGAGATGCACCTTGCTGCTCCCAACGAAGGAGAGGTTAAAGTTTACCTTTCATAATTTCTTGCAGGTGAGAAAAAAGTGAAAAGACCAGCAAAAACAGGACGTTGTTTTTTTTTTTAAATATATGTATATATATATATATATGTGTGTGTATATGTATATGTATATATGTGTAGACACAGATTTTGATTAAGTTAACATTAATATTTTATTTCTCTGTGTACATTTTGCGTAGGGGTACAGAATTATGCACTTTTAGTATGGATTACAAATATAGGGGGGGCGTTTACATTTGCAACATTCATTGCAATATCATTGAGAGAGGTATAAGTTACAGTGTATAGTGAAATTTAGTTTTTAATGCTCAAACTAGACAGAGTGAAAACAAAAAATCAATTGGCAAATGTAGCCCTTGTTCCCCTTTCATTTTTTAAAAATTTCTCCAGTAACATTAATGCTGCAAAATGTAGTGTTTTTCATCGATTAGTCTTGAGACAAAGATAAATATATTAGTTTTCACATCTTCTACCAAGAGAGTTTATTTAGTGTATTCTGGTGGTTCTAATCTGACTATTGTGCACTTTGGCTTGTAGTGTTGTCAGTGTAACAGCATTTACAGTGTCTGGTCGTCATAGTAACACAGGTCAGATCTCATGAAAGTGGCCGGACCTCTGTTTCAGGTCCCCTGCCTCACCTTGGACCAGTGCTTAACACCGAACTGCGCTGGCCTCCCCAGCTATGGAGCGTTCCTCCAGGTGAAGTCCCCCCACACGCCCGTGATTAACAGTGTAGCGATGCGTCGAGGGCGACGTTCTGATCGACTGAGAAAATCAATTAACGGCGACGTAGAAAGCATCGCTCGCAAAATTCAGCGAGTTGACGCAGTCTCTTCGCTCTGCTCTGTCAGTCCGCAACTGCTTCCTGGTGAAGCTGCGTCTTCGAAGTAAGCAGCTGTTGACTGATGGGTAGAGGATGTCTGCTGTGGTGGGTCTCGGTCTTGCTGTGAGCCAGCTTGACCCAGGGGGGGCAGTAGAGACTCAACGACTCCTCTGTGAAGCTATGAGCTCCTCCGCTTGTATCTGAGCTTCTATAACAGAAGTTTAGCTGCGTGATGCTGCGTGCTCACTTGACCTCTCACACATGCCTTTACCTCCTGCTGCACTCGTAAAATAATTAGTGCTGTTCAGCAGTTTCTAGCCGGTGATTGGTCGGTGATGAATTACTTCTGTGGTGGTGAAATGGTGGTGGTGGTGTTTCCTCCAAAAATCCATCGGGCAACTTTTTACAGTTAAAACCTTCCTCCAAAAACTCCAATCTCGTCCTTGTCCATGCTCAGCCAGAACGCTTTGGGGAGGCTCATGTCCTCGTAGCTCACTGCTCTCTTCTTCTTCCTCTGTTGTTTATTTCTTCTTGGCTGGCACTCGTCATGGGTCGACTCCGCAGGGAGCAAATTAAGCGCCGCTGCGTTCTGTGCGTCCTCCATCTTTTAATGATTTTCTTTGGCAGCCGTGTTAATTGCGTGAATGTTTCATTATTGCGTTAAACACGCAACGCGTTAATGCAAAAATTAATGCGTTTTTTTTTTCCTTTACATCGCTAAAAATATCCTGAAATGGTGAACATATAGAACTTCAGGTGGAAACAAGAACACTGTTCTCAGGATTTGAGAAGTCAGTAAATGTATCAGTAATGTTACAATGTTACAGCCGATTTTTCATTTTATTTCAGGCTTTGTGTTCAATTCCAGTGCATAAAAAAACAATTTTAGCCAGTAAATAAGACTCTTCTTTGGTAGTGGAAAATGTGACTTGTGTTCCGTTGGCCACTTTCACAGACATTTATCGCGGGGTGGGACGAGCTCGAGTGCCACAGAGTGTTCAACTTCCTGAGCGAGCTCACCAACCTGCTGCCGAAAATCGAGTCGGTCGTCACCGCCAAGCCAGGTTTCCTGTCCGAGCGCGCGTCACGTTCACCGTTGTGAAAAATTCCGCACGCTGCATCTTGTCGCCTCTGTCCGTCCGTCCGTCCGTCCTCAAGGAGCGAGGTGGCACCACGAGCTGCACGTCCATCTTCTCTGCCGCCACGTCCTGTTGGATCCGTGGCCCAGCCCGGTGGAGTGGCAGTTTTGGCTGATCCAGCTCCTGAAGCCCTGGCCCATGGTCAGCCAGGCCCGCCTGCTCCTCATCCTGTATGGGCCGCTGCTGCCTGAGGGTAACGCTCATTCACGGGGTTGACAAGCCAAACGCTCGGCAGATCAGCAGTTCCTGACGCTGATTGCTAATCAGTTCATAATTGGGTTGCTTTTTATGCTGAAGTTCAGCGTGCGAAAATTGCCGCTCCAGACATCTCATCGGTTAAAAAAAAGACGCCTGCAGCTGTGATGATTTGATTAATGACACTTTTAACAAATTATGACGAATATGCGCAACCTCCAGCATTCCTATTATGAGACCCATATGCGATGTGGAAGAGGAGGCCGGGAGATGATGTCATAATTTTTGTCATTTTGTTTAGTAGGAATGAGCATCTGAAGAGATTTTCTTAATCAGCCATCAGGAAAATTAATGCTCCATTATCAATAGGTTATTAATTTTGTATTAAAAATTCCTATAGCAGAAATATACTCAAGAAAGGGGGAAGAAATAAAAGCTACAACAATCCTCCTTAAGAAGTTAAAGTTGAACTGTTTAACTTGAACTAAGCACCTCTGTGTTTGCTTGTTAAGGAAGGATGACCTCTGACCTCTAATAATACATAACTGCACTTGTCATAAACATAATTGAAACCTTTTTAGACAAATGGCAATCAAATTATAATCAAAAACTCTTTGTTACCAAGAGCGGATTTTTTTTTTTTTCCCTAAAATGCATCTGCAACGCTTCCTGATGTCAATCAGCAGTGACTCACTTGAAGGTGGAGACGCTGAGGCAACTCCGGTCTACCGGTTGTCGCTGAGTGGGCGGAGCATGTCATCATGCTCCGGGGTGAGACACCATCATCATCGCCATGGTGACCAATCAGTCCAGCAGCTGGGAAAAGCTTCTCTGATTGGACCCGAGCTGCTTCACCTTTCATTTCCCTTCCTACTTTTCCATTTCTGTGTTCAGGTTTTTCTGTCCTCTAAACATAGCTCCGCCCCCCCATCTGGTTGCTACCATGCAGTAAAATCCTTTGCATTGCTTCAGTATCCACATATTAGATCGATTTAATTCCATGTGCCCGAAAAAAAAAGTTATGAGTTAGTAATTCCCATCCTTCGTATTGAGGTGCAGTGAGGTTCTCTCATCCATGCAGGTGCCATCGGCTGGCAGGAGCTGGTGGAGCGGGGGGTTCCTCACGGTGCTCTGTGCGACCTGGCCAGGGCCATTCTTTTGCTCTTCAGCAAACCGGAAGTGAAAGGCTGGAGCACCGACTCCATACTCGCCGTCCTGCAGGAGCTCTTTGGTATCGTCTCAAACGTTTGTATCGTAACAGATAGAAAGATAGCAAGGGCGGAGATGGCTAATTATAAAGATCTACACAGCTGAGGAGGAGTCCTCTTGTTCATGCGTCAGCAGTGGAGGAAATGAAAGTTATCCTTTTAACGTGTGGTTGCAAAGTGATGTTTATTTTGTCAAGAAAGAAAACCCAACTTCAGTCAGGTTACCCCATTAGTGAGATAATTGGTCGAGCATGAGAACCAGCTACACTTAATCCTCCCGAGACAAGTCGAGAAGCTGCCGGGTTGTCGGCCTCAGCCGGTGAAAGTGTCAGATATGAAAATGAATGTTGAGGATGGGGAGGAAGCTGATGGGCGACTCGTTTGTCCTCATCTCCGCCTCGTCCTCATGGCGCCAGTCATCCCTCAGCCGTGGCATCTGGAGAACGTCGCTCGTCTCCTGGTGCTGTGCGGCAGCACCATCTGCTACTCGGTCCTGGCCACCAAAGCCCTGAGTGGACATTTCGCTGAGATCTCGAGGCTCATCGTTTACATCACGCTGGTGGGTGTTCTGGTTATGTTCCTGTCGGCTGGATAGATGAAGGAAAGCCGACATAATTTGTGGTTTGTCATATTTTGGTAGTTAGATTGGATGGATGAGTTGTTGAATATTCAGAGCGCGCCGCCGAGGAATAGATTCATTTCTGATTGTTTTCCCCCTGAAAATCCTTATTCATTTTGATCATTATGGAGCCTTTCCCAGCATGCATCAGTCAGAGGGCTGGAAAATGGCAGTTGTAATTTTCTTAAAAGACATCTTTAAAAAAAAAAAACCTGCTGAATCTTATTAGTGGTCTCAGTGTGAACGGGCATCGGGGGCCTCTCGCGCTGTGTTGATATTGATTTTATTATTCTGTCGTGTAATTCAAACGTGTCAGTATCAGCCTTCAGGCACTGCACATTATAATAAAGAGGGAATTTTCTCTCTAATAACGGTGTGTGCAAATGTGTCTCCTGGCTACATTTTTATCTCTACTTTTTTTTTTTTAAGATTATGGGAAGGTTTCTTTAATAACGAGGCTTATTCGCTTACTTTTTTCATGGCATCTCAGGCGGCCGCGGTACGCCATGCCAGTCATCCGCCATTCAAAACACCGGGGACAAGGAACCTACGCGCTTTACTTAAAGTTATATTCTCATAGTTTAAACTTTTCGCATCACTTCAAACCTTGACAGTGTTTGCGCTGTGAAAAGGCCTTTTTTGTTTTTTTAAAATTCTGGTGTTGCGTTCATGGCTCCCGTCTTCAGGTGTGTGAGAAGGAAGGCTATCACATGAGCTGGGCAGTGAAGCTGGTCCAGCAGGTCTGCGGGGCCTTCACCACGCCCCCTGAGAAGTTCTTCTTCATCCAGCACCTGGAGAACATGTTTGCACAGGTCACCAGGGAGTTCTTTCAGTTTTCAGTGACAGGTAAGCTTTGATTACGTTTGATTTCATATTTGATTTCATATTCTTGGTAAAGAAAAAAGTGGGTTTTTTTGCAGGTTGGGTTAGATGTGATGGGGAAAATGGATCTTCTGAACCTTTAAAGCCCAGATCTTCTAATGTCAGATTCCTTTTTTGGCAAAGCATTATAAGATCTAACAAAGCCAACAGTTTTGTCCAGTAGAAATGTTCATTTTTTTTTTTTTACTTGCAACAGGAAGACAGGAAACACTTTAGTAAGAGTAACATGTCTTTGGGGATCCGATCACAAGTGTGCAAGTTCACAGCTCTCGTTAAAACGAGTCTCCGCATGCATCTTAAAGGGATAGTTCACCCTCATCATCTGCTCACCATGCCGACAGAGGGGTGGCGTGACGTCTTTTGGGTCCACAAAACACTTTTGGAGTTTCACCGGTTATAAACGGCATCACAGCCAAACCCGATGCAACTGAAGTAAATGACCACCTCTTCAATCGTGAAAAAATGACAGATAAAAGGTGGTAGAGCAGCTACCTTCAGGCTGAAAACGTGGTGTAAATGACACTGTTTCATGGCGAATTTGGATGTCACAGCTTATGGACACTTGGATGACGCTTCAGGAGTAGTATGGAGGCATTTTATTGGTTTTATTTTCTACTTTTGACGGCGGTGGTCACCGTTTACCTCAATTGTATTTAACTGCAACGCCGTTCAACCCCTGAAAGTCCAAAAGCGTTGTGTGGATTTAAACACCTCACCCGCCCCTGCATTGGCATGGTAAGTAGAAAGCGGCTGAACTAACCCTCGTGTTTTGGATATCGCTTCTCTGTGTATGCAAATGAACACGCCCACCATTTCCGCCGTTGTTGGATGTTATCAGGGGAAATGAGACGAGGTGAGGGAACCTTCAGCTCACTCGATCCCGAACGCGGTTGCAAAAACCTAGTCGTCGGAGCACGCGCTCGGCTGCAGTAATGGCGCCGCGCGAGAGAAAATGTTAGGATATTTTCTTTATCCGCGCACGGAATTCGGCCACGTGTGACCCGAGACCACCTCTTGAGTGTGACCGCATCTCGCCGCGTCCTGAGCGCGTTCACACCTGCGCTTAGAGTGCCCACTTGTGATTGGAAGACCTGCCGACGGGTCTGAGCTAAACACTCGTTCATACCGTCATGTACCCAGGAAACCGTCTCGAGGACAGGGAGACCTTCTGCATCCTGCTGGACTCCAGCGCACGCTTCCACGCTAAATTTCTCTACATGCTGCTCAAATAACGACGCAGCTGAGAAGCGAGAAAAGTAGGGTACGAGGCAGTCGTCAATAATGCCGGCATTGGCACCTTTTATGATAAGAGTATGGTTGAATAGGAGGTGACATGGAACTCAGACACGGGGAAGGTCGCCAACGTGGCCTTGGAAGAAAACTAAGGTTCAGCTTGGTTCAAACGGCATCTGTTGGTTGTAAGGACCGTTGAATAACCAGAATTTCGGTACACAGTGTTATTTATACAAATTTTCTACTGTAGTTTTCATAAAATCTTGTTCGTTTCGAACCATTTTTACGCTAATTTTTATAAGCAGCATTTCATATACATAATAAGCAGCAACATTCAACAAGGCTATTTATTTATTCACATAGCTCCTCTGTGTAAATGCAGTTTTGATACATCGCTTGTATTGCTGTTGGAATTAATTTATTAAACTAATATATGTATCTTCTTTATCTCTTCATGTGCACGTTTATTTCTCAAAGTTTTAAATAGTATTTTGTGACTGACATTTTTAAAAGAATGCAGCACACACGTCAAACAGCAAACTTTTAATATCCCCCAAAAAACATCAAATGTGTCATAAAAAAAACCAAAACATAACAAGCAGGTTAAAATGCATGGAAAAAGCTTGAAAATGTAGGATATTTTTACTCCAGTATTTAGACTGTATCATTAGAGTCCCAATAGACTTTTTGTTTTTAGCATGTGCACATGTACGGATTAAAAAAAGTCCTTCAGGGCTGTGGAGGTATTCACATTTGGTGTTTTCGTAACAACACCTTCTAGAGGGCATTTAAAATCATTACTGTTTAATTGGACTCAAAAAAAAAATAGCACTACTAGCTGGATTTTTTTCTTTACAGAAACAGTGTCAAAGTCAAAGCAAGCACAGGAAAAGCTAGGCTATCTGACGTTGGATTTTAAGGCCTACAACATCAGTTTTGCGATGAATACGGGTGCTGAGATCCGGTATTCTTCCACTGCATCCGTCTGTCCGCGGTCGCACAGGCGTTTCACTCGTTCATGTGGTCATTGTTTTGATACGATCTGCTCGGAGAAAGACGAAACAAAAAGAAAGGCAATACAATTTCTGCCTCATCTGCTGGATAAACGTTTTATATTAAGGCCTCAACTATACACCACACAATCAAAAAAATAATTTTTGAAGAACGAGTGGGTTCCGAGGTTAGTAGAAACTGGAATTTATACATCACATCACATTTAGATGGGGTGGGAACCAACAGAAAGAGCTACAGCATAAACGCATATCAGCCATAACATTAGAACCACTGCGTGTTCACCATAGCAAACAAAGCAACAGCCCTGCGATAGATTCCCCTTCCAGGAGGAGTAGCCATAACGCACGACTCTGTTTAAATTACAAATTCCAATTCCAATTCCAATAACAATCATTCAAATATGTCAACACATCTCTCAAACATATTCAATTAAAATTCAACATAAAACTCCTGAATTTATTTCAAGGCTGTTGCATTTTGGTAAACCTGCACTGGGTTATACTGAGATGCCCCTAATATTATATATTGGGGGCAAAATATTAAGGACAGCTAATATGGTCATCCCACTTATGCATTAGGCTCATTTGCCGTTGGCTGACAAAATATTAGGGACACCTCTCGGTGTAACCAAGTACAGTTCAACAGCATAACTAATGATAACAATCATTAAAATATGTCAACACCTCTCTCAGACACATTCAATCACAATTCAACCTAAAGTTTACTGCAGGGCCGTTGCATTATGCTCTATAATGTTATGGCTGATCGACACTTACTTTTTTTTTTAATTGTCAGGTACCGAACACACACATATGTTTCCCAAACACTACACGCCGACGTTAAGCAGGTTTTTGAGCGTGTAGCGCTGCTGTGCCGCTCGAGAGCCTGCCATTACTGAGCTGAAAAGACGGTCACAAGAAACAAGCGGAATCTGCGCCGTTTTGTGTTGGAATGAACACAAAAAACGGGATACTGGATAGAAGGGGTGCGTGACGTGGAGGCGGGGCACAACCTCAGACACAATCAACCACAACAATCCCTCGACGCGGTGACATGACCCCGATACTCACTGTGCAATTTGCTCTATAGGGCATGAAAAAAAGACGCGTCTTAGAGCAGGCTGGGAGCATTAGCACGCATGGACTGAGATTCCTGCACTGGGCCAGGATGCGTTATCAAACAGGCACTTTACCTTGTAGCCAGTCCAGCCCCTCCTGCAGGCCCTCTCCTTCTATAGCATTACTGGCACTGAGAACAAAAAGACACGTGGAGGAGGTTAATCTCCTTGTGGTGCACATTCACTTTCTGGTGTCATCTTGGATCTGGGGTGTTTAAACCCATCCAGCTCTTAAGCCATCTGCCTTCCATCTGTCTGTAGTAAGTAAACAAGGTGGAACCGGCTGTAAACAGCCAGGCCTTTGAAGACGGCCATTGTTGCGGCTGCGCTTTGCCCGCGGTAACATTTCACCCAAGAGCCACGCTAAAGGACGAACGCGCAGACCAGGAGGCAACTGAATGACTCAAAAATTACTGCTGATGAAAATGAAAACTCATGATCGACTCACCACCGTGCCGATGGAAGAGTAGGTGAAGTGTTTTGAGTCCACATCACCCTTTATGGAGGTTCAGGGGTTAAAAAGTAGACAATTTCAGCACATGGAGACCACTTCAACAAATGTAAGAGAACAATAGATAAAAGCATGAAAGGCTTCCACACCGCCGACGTTGAAATTGGCCACAAAATGGGGTCACTCGCACCATATTTTTAGTCCCAGTTGTAGCTCCTGTGTTACAAGCCTTGAGCTGCATGAAGGCAGCGCACGCACGGCATCGCGCTTGTGTGTGTGTGTGTATGTTTGTGTGTGTGCGTGCGCGCGCTCGACTGTTGGCGCGACGCCGGGCTAGTAAGATAACAGCATCTACGCTAAAAAACATGGTGTAAACGATGCCGTTTTGCAGCAGATTTGAACGTCGCAGCCTTTGTACACTTGGATGACACCACAGGAGGCAGTTGAGGCATTTTATGTTTTTATTCATTTATTTATTTTTAATCTGTTTGAAGAAGTGGTCGCCATTCACTTTAACTGTGTTGGATTTGGCTGCGACAGCTGTTGAACTCCCCAAATCACCGCTCCATCAGCACAGTGGCGAGTGGATAATGGGTGGACCGTCATTTTTGGGTGAACTGTCCCTTTAACGTTGCCCCATAGCGTCTGTGCTTTTGCTTGTATACCCTCATCAGCTTTGGCAATGACGTGGAGGACCACTAATGACGAGTTCGCATTGTTTGCTGATGACTGGCGAGATGGGTGAAGTCGGTTATGAGAGAACCCGAAAATGCGCATTACCAGATGTGCCAAGGTTTGTCTTTGATGCTCTCCAGACACAACATCTGCGAGACCCTGACAGAAGACATGGCCTCCCGCAGGTCCATCTTGTTGGCAAAGAACAGCACCGGTATCTTTTTGCCGCAGATATCTTGATGGTAAACACATGTAGGAAAAGTGGATCGTCAGCCAAAGGTTGTACACAGTGGACGGCAGCTGTTTGACTGACGCAGCATAGCAAAGTTTGTGCAGATATGTGTGGTTTTGGATTTGAAAATTGCATCTTCACAACATGAGATATCCTTATGTAATGCAGAACATGCCGGTATAACACAAATTCCACCTGTGTTGCTACTTTCTTGACATATTTAGTGACTTTTAAAATCCTCAGACACTTTTTTTTAGCTGTGTGTGAAAATTAGCTGCTTTTTTCTTTTTTTTTAGGAAAATTTTAACTCACTAATAACTTCTGTGAATGCCACTAATTAAGCCGGGCCTGTTCATAGTTGTAGCCAATGTCATACGGTGATCTGAGTCGGGGCATCTGGGCCGCCATCTTGGAACGCCAACTCCTGGTTTTGCAGCAGTGTCAAGAATATTACATATTCTGTGAGGCTTGGATCACATTTACTAGGTCACAGCAGCTTGTAGAGGATAGAGTGGAGTGTAGTTGGTCGGAGGTCCAGTAGATGAACCAGAATAACCTGTCCTCGTTGGCATAATCTAATAAAACAAACCACCCACAGACATCTGCTTATTGTCATGACCTGACCTATTTTTGACAAAGCAATCTACAAAATATGAAACCTATATTTTATTATGACAATATATGTAATGATGTTAGATCTCCGGCCTCGGAATGAAAGCCGGCGCCTACGGTGTTATATTAGTTCGGAAACGAGTGGCGAATGTCTCCCAGCAGCGATGGCTGTCAGCGACGATGACGAAAATGGAAAAAAAAAAGGACGGCTTAAACAATGAAAAAACTGCCGGCTAAAATGATTTTGAGCCCTTCCAGAAACCTGCCAGCGTGTGGGTACGTGACTGATGCAGGCATTTATGTCATCTCAGTTTAAAGACACCGGCTTGTCTCCTTTATTTGGTGAGCGCGAAATGTGGTCGCCTTACATTCAGGCTCCGATGTATTCGGGCCAATACGATTGTCAAAAATGTCACGTTGGACCGTGTGCGGCGGCTCATTTACCCAAGTTAAAGGGTGATATATATTTTTTTTTCCAGGCAGCATTTAGCGGAATTCATTAGGCAGAAGACACCAAGTCTTACCCTTCCTAGTGACACGGTTAAACACGGATGCCAGGACTGAAACCCGTGACGGGGCTAATAACAGTGATGGAATGGATTGCGTCAATCTCAATCTGATGCAAATATTAACTACATCATTCCTATCACATGAGTCCCTAACGGCGCCTGGCATGTTAATGGCCGCATGTCATTGCAAGTGCGTCCTGCAGATCGTGCAAGCAAAAAGCATGTCGGACATATAACGTTTAAACGGTTATTTCAGAGTAGAAAGGCGCGGCGTGATGGGATTCAGTACCTTCATGGTTGAGAAGAGTGTCCAGCTCCTCTTTGGCAACGACCATCCTCAGCTTGTCACTGCTGTCGATGACAAATATGATGGCGTGGCTCTCCCTGAGGAGCAGGAGGGCAGTTTCAACCCGGCAGTTGACAGCAGTTTTAATATTTGATGAGATATAGCTGTGTGTGTGTGTATGTGTATACTTGTAATAGTGCTCCCATAGGTTTCTGTATCTGCTCTGCCCGGACATATCAAACACTGTAAAAGACAGGCTACATGCGACAGATAAAAAAAAAAGAAGCAAAAAACAGAGTGAGAACGTCTGAGTGCCATTTTAGTTTCACGACTTCTTTTTTTAGAAATGAGTAAAAGCACGTTTTACGGAATTCTACCTTGAACTCTTGAACTTCTCGATGTTGAAGCCAATCGTCGGGACTATCTCTTGAGCCTGTGTCTGCATGCGCCCCGGACAAGCACACACACACACACACACGCACAAACACACAAAAACAGACAAGTAACAGCCAATGTCTGTCAACGCTGAAATGCTGCAAGGATGGTGCGATAAGGCCTTTACCTGACTAACATGTTTCCACTCCTCTGACAAAGGGCCTAAATGATTCGCACGCTGAAAACAAGCAATCGGCGAATGATTGCAGGGAAAGTGACTTTGACAGGCCCGATCACGACATTTGGCGCCACGCGTTGTTTAGAGCCGCGTTAAAAAAAAAAAGGGGGGGGGGGGGGTCTTGTTTACCCGCGACGCAAAGGTCACCTGGACGAAGAGTCACTGGCGGCGACGGCTCGGCCGGGTCACTTACATTAGGCGGCTTCAGCTGGTTTATGATGGTGGTTTTGCCGCTGTTGTCCAGCCCCAGGCACAGAACGTTGGCCTCCCGCTTCCTCAGGCCCAGCCAGCCCGACAGTTTATCCAGCAGCCCCATTCCACTCGGTTAACGCTGCGCCGCTTGAACATTTAGCGCGTCACCCCATAGATGGTCTGATAACTGGGGGGCGGAGGGGGGGGTACAGAGGGGGAAACGGTGATTCTGAAGGCAGCGGCCAGCTGAGCGAGGCGCGTTTTCCGCAATAAACGCTGCGTGTAGTTTTGCAAGCCGCGGTGCCGCTCGTGCATCCCAGCTTGTCGTGTAATCCCATTAGGACGAGTTAAGCCCTGAGCTTCCCGGTGACCCGATCAGAGTACAGCGCCTCCGAGCCCCCCCCAACCCCACCTCCCGATGCATTTGATTTATTACAATAGTGCTTTGCACTACTTGACACACACACAGTAGCAGCAGCAGATCTACAGCATCTTCTTCTGTTGGAGCGACTCGCAATCTGTTGAGTCCAGTACATCTGCAAAAAAAAAAAAAAAAAAAAAGGAGCATTGCGGCAAATCTGGCTACAGCAACAAAAAAGAGGCGGAGGTGCGTGGCCAACGCGAGTCCATATGGCAACATACCGTGTGATCGGAGAAATTGGAGATGATGGGGTGGCAGTTGCAGGGATTCTTCTTGGGACTCTTCAAATGGAGAGTGGAGAGTGTTAGTGGTCCAACAGCGCCACCTCTTGGTCATTGTTTCGGTCACGTGCCCCATTTCGTTAGAGATTCGAGGCTGGGAAAGGTTATCAAAGTCAGATTTCCTGGCAGCAGTTTACATCTTATTTCCATCAGCCTGTGAAACCTTGGCAGCATAACGTTCAAAGTGCTCATTAATATTAATATAAAATACTGTAACTGGGTTAATCCTCCAAATTAAGCGCAAAAACAACAACACGCGCATCATGAAAGACGTCTTCCTTCCCTTTTACTCCTGCACACGTACCTCCCCCAAGCCCCCAACACCACAAGTTAAAAATCCAAATTAAATGAGCGGTCCACCACCAGAACTTTCCAGCTTTATTTGCAAATAAATATTCGCTGTAACTGCCTCTTACAGTGTGCAAGATCTACAACATCTCTTTGGAAATTATAGAAAAATAAAATACAAGAATTATAAGTATACTTGTACTTTGTACAAAAGAACGTTCTAACATTGCTCAGCAGTAGAACATGCTAAACAAACAGCATCTGATATTGTCCCTACACCGTGGAGTGAGCGGTCGTGCGCGCAAATATGGGCATGGGGGGAGTGTGTTCTCGGGCGCAGCTTTCCTCCTCCTCCTCCTCCTCCTCCTCCTCCTCCTCCCTCTTCTGGCGGGCATTGCGTGCACCCAACGCGGCGGGTCTTCCTCCGCCCACCCGGCATTTATCACTGCGCTGCGGTTTGTGATAGAAGCGCAGCTGTGGAGGGGCGGCTGCTCTCTGGAATATGGAATACAGCTTCGTCTAATGGCTAGGTCCTTTGATTCCGCAGAGGCTTATGAGCTATCCTGATGCGTCGCTGTCCTGCATGGTTAACTGTAAGGCATTCTGTGCGTGAGTGTGTGTGTGTGTGAGGATCTTAACTGTTAGAATGACACATGATGATGATGCTGCTGTTTGTGTTCGCGCTCTTCTTCTTCGTCTTCTTACTAAATTCCAATCCACCAACCGTGTTTTTTGAGCCACCTCTGCTGCCTCAAAGTCGGCGAGCCAGCGATATTTCAGCAGTTGTGCGAGCACATCGACTACTGCAGGTCCGACGTTTCAGACTACACCTATGTACATTCCCATACTGCCACAAAATACCACAACCTTTACATGATCACACTGTAAGCACATGCTGGACTAGAGTTCTGTCGTCCCGGAAGTGCACGGCGCTGCCTGAAACATTGGCTGCGCCGGCCAGTAAGCAACTAATGCATATGAAGGAGTCGTAGGTAATCCTGAAGAACCATATAAGTCCGAGACAAGTTTTCAGACAATTAGAAGAAGAAAACAAACAAACAAAAAAAAAAATCGCCTAACTACATCTAAAGTCTGTGAACATTCATATGTTGAGACAGTGGCGCATGTGTACTGTCAGGCAATGTATAATTATTCAACATTCCAAATCATTTGAGCTGTTAATACACCTGCGGGTACGCTGGCTTGTCAAAAAAAACAAAAAAACAAGCAACTGTCAGATTAGACTTGTATGGTTATTCATCTGAAGGCAACGGATCCAGTTCTGCAAGCTTAGCATGTGGCAATTAAAAAAAAAAAGAGAAGAAGAACAGGTGGATGGCGTGTGAGCCTCATGTTTACGTCTCAATAATAGTCTCTCTTTGCACAAGTCTTCGTCTCGCTCTGAGATAACTGAGGTGACTGCATAATACCGTATTGCTGATTTTGGATTAAAAATCTTAAATGAACAAAACATTTTCAAAATCCAGATTTACTAGGGCTTTCACATACAGGACTGCACATATATAGATATTAGGTTATTATAATAATTACTGATTAATTGTCTATACACTTTAACATTCAAGAAATCTCCTTAACTTGCTTCTCTCTTCAAGTATTTAGTGTACCAGGTTCTCTGGAGAGAGGGTAACCAAAGCAACGCAAATAATACCTTCGTAAAAAAAATCAATTTAAACGGCAAAACAAGAGAGTGAGGATACTTTTTTTTTCCCAAAAGGACGAAACGTCTCGATTGCACACCCAAATAGCAGCTACATGAGCACAAAACTCGGAGCAAGAAAAGAAGGAACCGAGGAATCAAGAAGATTCAGTAGATTACGTTTTGCAAATCTACATCTCTAAATATTTTCGCTCCACACATAAAGTACTGCTGCTTGCAACAAGGCATTACATTCCCCTAAAAGTGAGGGCCTGGGCCAGTCTTTTGAAGCCTGCCAGGCTGACTTGTAATAGTCTGGCAGGGCCAGGTGTTCTGGGTACGGGGTGCAAAGTAGAAAAAGAGTCAGTCACTACTAGAGATGAGGAAGCCCAGCAGGCAGTCTGCCGCGAGAGCCGTCCGTCCGGAGACG
Organism: Dactylopterus volitans; assembly: GCA_901007715.1. Classification (NCBI taxonomy): domain Eukaryota; kingdom Metazoa; phylum Chordata; class Actinopteri; order Syngnathiformes; family Dactylopteridae; genus Dactylopterus; species Dactylopterus volitans. The sequence goes on from CAAKHG010022105.1 coordinate 18,417, forward strand.
ACCTCCAATGGACCCGCCCGGCTGCGCGAAAGGGTTAAGACTCAGGCACGGGACCGGAGGCTCTCTGTCCGGGGGGGTGGGGGGGGTCTAGACTTCACTTCCGTCTGGTCCATCGACGTGTCGGACCCAGGTTGTGTTGGGGGGCGTCCTCATACATGGAAACCCTTCTCCTGTTCGTGCAGCAGCTGCAGGCGGAGGGTCTGTACGCTGCTGGTGATCCGCCTCTGGTGGCCGATCAGCTCCACCCCAACACGCCTCACATCTCTAGGCCGACAGGGGGTTAGGGCGCACACACACACGCACACACACACACACACACACACACACACACAGGCACAAACACACAGGCACACACACTATAATTGCAGTTGTAAGGACTCACATTCATTCCTTAACATTCGTCTTAACACCCTCCCTCACAAATTTGCCGAAGGACACGTTTTATTACAAAAGCCACAGGCTGTAAGAACTAATCAAATAGGGGAGATCAGATAGAAATAAAATAAATAAATTAAATATAAACAAAAAGATTACAATGTCTTCCATCTACTGAGGCCCCTTTCCACTAAGTGTACATTTCAAACCATTTGTAAGGATACTAATTCATTCAAGGAACAATCTTTACTTTCACAAGCTTGAGGACTTGTGTAAGACGGGTTTTAATAAATTAACAGAGAGTGCGTTGCAGACGCAGACATTCCCTGACTTTTTGGCTCAATTATGGATGAAGCACAAAATCCACACTTCTCAAATGCATTGTGGTCATATTTTTTCATTAGACTCTCCCTTGAGGCTCCGAATCCCTCCTTGGAAACGAGGCCTTCCTGTTAAGAGATAAAGTCTCAAGCCAAAAACTGATCTGACCATCAGGGCTGTACTTTCCGAAAGTTCCCTCCTGACCCACAGAAGACATTTTCAGGCTGAGTAATCCGACAAGTCGGCCTCATGAGTAAAAATGGCTACATTTTTAAAAAAAATCAATGCTGCTAAAGATATTTCCCCCACGCTGTGTTATAATGTTTTGGCTCCTCTACTCACTCAATACTCATCCTCGCCACAGAATCCAAAGTGTTGTAGCCTGCCGCCATGAAGTTGCTCTTGTACTGACTCATTTTAATGGAGTCCAGCCAGTCGCCAATGGAGATGAATATTGGGTAGTCCATTTCCTCCCCTGGAGACTCTGGAAGACTGCAGTGCAAACAGAAACCCCAGTTAAAGTCAGTACTTTTAAAAAAAAAAAAAAGAGTCTCAGATTTGGAAAACTGGGGGACCGTCGTGCTCCCCAGCCAGAAAGGTCATCACATCATTACCACCCGGCGCAGTAACTACATTACTTTCACTTAAAGTTTGACGAGATAGTTGTCGAAAGTCAAGAGGTGATCTCCAGACTCAGGAACCTCTTCATAATTATAGGAACTGCCCCCTATCGTACGTTCATACATAGGTTGCAAAGTCCTTGAGGGCTTGTAGCTCTCTGAACCTTCGCAGTAGATAATTCCTAGAACTGCAAGGCAAGAGATGCCTGTCGTCATAGTTCACCCAAACTTGGCGTGTATAGTAGCCACTGGTCACTCCACCTGTGAATGTCCTCTACCAGCGGCAGCAGGCTGCTGGGATTGCGGATCAGCTTGTCCAAGAAGGTGACGACGTCGGCGAATTTGGGCCGATGACTTCGCTCCTTCTGCCAGCAGTGCAGCATGAGCTGGTGCAGGGCCACCGGGCAGCCCATCGGCGCCGGTAGCCGGTAGCCTTCCTCGATGGAGAGAATCACCTGGAGGGAGAGTCGAACTTGAGATGTGCAAATGGCAGAAACATCAAGCTGAATGGCACAGCGTCGTCGCTGCGCTACACTTTATGGATTTGCATGTGTTCATAGAGGCTTTGGGAGTATTACTAAGTAATATTACTATCATTTTGCGTTGCAGTCATTTCACATATCGTGCATCTTGTAGCCGAGAGAAATCCCAATTAATGAGCGACTACTTGCTCTACTCCGGTGCTGAAACCTGCGGGATATTTAGGCTACCTCGACTCTGCAACTCCGCCTCGGATCTCCTGATTTCCCGTGTACTGCGGATAATCTCGTGACTGATCTGCGCCGTCCGTCGATCCCTAAACATGCAAATCTGGGCTGGTGGCGTGTATTAGCCTCCACACAGAGGATTGTCATAGCTTACCCGTGTGTCTTAACAGGCCAAAAAAAAAAAGAAAAGCAAGCAAAGAACTATGTTGCGTATGGTGGCAGGGAGCTTTGGGGAGCGTCTGACCAGGGTGAGATGGTGTTAGGCTGACTGAGGTGGCAGCAGACTACCGCTTGGCCATCCTTTTGCTTTGGAAAGCATTTCTAAGGCAATTCCCAAACAACACAAATCCTCCCGAAACCCTTCGACCTTAGTGAATGTGTGGGTGTGGGTGTATATGTACAGATGTGTGTGTGTGTGTGTGTGTGTGTGTGTGTGTGTATAACGGGTTGAGGGGATTATCGTGGAGCTTTCACATTCAGCGGAGAGAAGGATGGATCTGCTTCCACCATGGCACTTCCAATCCCTGACCACAGCCCAGGGATCAGCCGCAGTGAATCCACAGCTTTAAACTCCCCCTCTACGGGATCAGAGTTACTCTGAACCTCTGACCTTCACCGCTCGTTTCTTCTTCCTCTCACTCATCATTTTTTATCCTATTGGCGAATCCCATCAATACCCCCCCCCCCCCCATGAGAGACTGAACAAATCTCTGCCATGACCCCGTACCTTTGAGCGTTTAACTACACCTAATTACTCTTAATCCTTTTCTTGAATTGACCGCAATTTCATCTCATCTCCGGTTTTAGCGGACGTCATTTGCATTGGTGTTTCATGCTTCCTCGCGACTCAAGTGCACTTCCCTGACAAACGCAATACTCACATCCTGATTGGACATCTCCCAGTACGGCCGCTCCCCATAGGACATCACCTCCCACATGACGATGCCGTAGCTCCACGCGTCGCTGGCCGAGGAGAACTTCCTGTACGAGATGGCCTCAGGAGCCGTCCATCGGATGGGAATCTTGCCGCCCTGCTCACACACACGTGACTGCATGTAACGAGGCATGTAAACACAAAACACATCCAGAGGCATCATAAAAAAACGCAAGTACTTTCATAAATACTACTAATCATTTGTCATCCGTTATTGCCTTGTTTCCACCTGACCTCACCTCATGTATAGAGTTAAACTTGAAACTAGCATTTCATTTGCTCTGCAGCCAGGATATGGAGGTCCGTCTGGGCTCAGACTCGTTTACAGACCTGTGTCTTTTTCAGGATAAGAGCATTTGAAGGCAAAATCTTGCTACCTGGAGCGATTCAATCTTTCGCTAGATGAGGAGAAGGCAGAAAGTAAAAGCGGGTATCCAGTAAGGTAGGCGATGTGTCAGCCAATTTGTTGTTCCACTATATATGTGGGGAAGGGGAAAAAAAAAACTTGCCTCCAGCTTCAATAGAGTGTGTAGTAGAAGAAATGTATATGTGAAGGGTGCACGGCCAACTATGATGAATACTTATACCTTTCAAGACTTCAAAACTCTACTTCTAAAAATAACCCTCACCGAAACTTGAGTCCTTATAACTGCAGTTGTACTGTGGATAAAGCTTGAACGTGACTATAAATCTCTCGGGCTGACGGATACGAGTTTGCCATCAAGTCCGTGACATCACGAAAGAGGTTCGAGTTTTCGCCCGACGTACCGTGGTGGTGTACGCCGCCTCCGGGTCGTCCTCCAGGACTCGGGACAGGCCGAAGTCCGACACTTTGCACACCAGGTTGCTGTTGACCAGGATGTTGCGAGCCGCCAGGTCCCGGTGGACGTAGCCCATGTCTGACAGGTACTTCATGCCCGAGGCGATGCCGCGCAGCATGCCCACCAGCTGGATGACGGTGAAGTGACCATCGTGTTGCTGACGGGGGAGGGACGGCACAGACAATCAGACAGACCAAGATGGTCTCTAGAGACAAGGGGTCACAAGCTGAAGTAAACAACGCGCCCGTTTCTGCTTATGGTGACCCAAAACGGAGGCCAGCAAGCAATTTTCCGATGCCTCGCACCCCAGCTAGCGCCGACTACCAGCGGAGCGTGGCGGCGGTGCTGCTTTTAAGGACCAAAAAAACACCACCCGAGGCCGGATGGTCTTATTTGAGTGCCGCGATGCTCACCCTCAGAAACGAGTCCAGGGATCCATTTTCCATGTACTCCACCACAATCATCACAGGCCGGCCTGCAAACACACAAGCACAACACACACCTCGGATATTATTCACACGCCGGGGCGGATAAAAGACAGTGGCGGATGAAAGACGAGACCGATTTCAAATGAAAGTCATAATGGACACACTGCAGGCTAGCTGCTTCTCAGAGGGACCCTTTGGAAAAAGGATATACCTTGTAAGAAGAAAAGCTCAAATCTCAAGTGTCCTTGCATTTATTATCACTTTCTGTGTTCAGCTGAATTCAATTTCGCCGGTGTACAGACTAAATATTCCATATTAGGAGTGGAACAAAAGCGAGGTGGCATGCAGGGCATCAGTGTGCCTTGAAAAACACCACGAGCACGTCAGGCCCCCGCTGGACGTCGCCTGATGAAATCGAACTGCAAGAACGCGACAGTTCCGGTTGGGGAACTCGAGAGCCGCCCGAGTGGGGACGTTTTCACAAAAAGGAGAGGACAGTTGGAGGATTAAGACTCGGCTCTAGCTGGAAGGTTGGGCCTGGATTTAGGCTGGGTTCGGGGTCAGGCGCTTAAGACGCGATGAATCCTCCTAACCGAACTGAATCTGCCCACTTACTCGGTCCGCCTGTGGAACGAAGCATCGGCGCCGGTGTAAGTGCGCCTCCTCTTTACAAACGCTATTGTTTTACCACAGAGGACCCCCGCGGTGATACAGATTGCCCAGTTTGCAGCTGTGAGGCAGTTGTCCAGGCCTTTGTGCTGGTGAGCTGTGAACCACTTTGAACTGCTGGAAGCAGGAGGGGGAAAAAAATAGTGTTGTTGTGGAGAACTAACACCATCAAATAGCACCTACTATTGTATTTTTTTTTCTCTCTCTCTCTCTCGTGGGGGAAAGTGAAGAGTAATGATAGAAGAACACACTGATACCAAGGAACAGCGGTGGAAACTTACACAAGGTTCTTTCAGGACTTCTGATAGACTTCAAGGGATTCAGAACGCGTTCTGTTTCTTATCCAAATGTGCGGACGGGGCAAATTTCAGGGCATTTTCACAGCTGAAGTTACGGACCGTGCAGCACTAACACAGTGGCCCGACATCACTGCCTTCCTAGAGGCCGTAAAAGGCACAATAGATAGTTAACAGCTCGTGTCATCTCCAGGTACTTAAATAAGGACCTGGAATCCAAGAATTTGCCCAGACCAACTCATAATCAGCATCCAGTCGGAGACAGGAGTGCACAAGAGTTCAAACGTGACACACACACACCGATCGGCCATAACATTACGACCACCGCGTGTTCACCGTAGAATATGAATATTGATTGGATGTGTGTGAGAGAGGTGTTGACATGTTTGAATGATTGTTATTGGGACTGTAGTTTGTGACGCTGCTGGACTGTACTGGGTTACACTGAGAGGGGTCCCTAATATTTTGGTCATCCCTTTTGCATGCATTAGGGTGCCAAAAGTTTTGGGACACTTCTCAGTGTAGCCCAGTGTAGTTAAGCATCATCACAAACTGCAGTCCCCAACAACAAGCATCAAACACGTCAACACCTCCCTCACGTTCATTAAAAATTCAACATAAAACTCCTCCTGAAGGGCGGATTTATTGCACGGTGGTTGCATTACATTCCAGTGTTTTATGTCATAACGTTATGGCTCATGGGTGTGTCATAAGGTTCACTGCGGCATCTTCCTCACTTCGTATTTCTCCCACGACCTACCAGAGGCAGAGACCCGAGCATTTTGCTCACGCTCAACAACAAACCCCACGCTGCCGCCTCCATTTTTCATGGCAGGCAGCAGAAACTTTCCAAAACATGAGACGACCCCCACAACACACGTCCTGATGAATTCAGTCAAAAATGCCCGATAGTCAGTGTGGCTGCATTATTTCCGTGAAGATTTACACGAGCCGCCGTTTGATTTATTTAACAGTGTTTCTTCACAAAGTTACACAAGCTTAAAAAAAAGGGGAGTTATACCAGCAGCCCGTTAGTATGTAAGTGGTTAAAATCAGAGAAGCAGTCAGAAGTTGCCATGGAGATGACTCGGTTTCTCCTGAGTGAAACGAGGATTCAGCTGAGAGGCCGTAATTGCCACATGTTAAGTGTTCACACGGCGAGAGGCAGGGGGCATTGCATATAAATTGATATAAATTAGGAGCGTCAACATTTGCAGAAATTCCTACGCGTGTACACGGGGCTATAAAATAGCGTGCGCACGTTGTTTATGAATTTTGACTGCAGTTGCGCTGTATAGCCAATAGAGGGCTCCGTCTCTCCATTCAAAGACCTCAATCCCGTTAATTCAAAGCCGTTCCAAGTCGTTAACAGACGAACGTTTATTGATCAAAGTGCTAAGAGGTCACATATCGTTCTCCTGAGTAAGTAAGTCTTGGTAGAGCTTTGACACCCTCGAGCTAACTGTCGCTCTGCAGGGAACTTCCTAGCCTGGCTCCAGATGTTTCATTAGCTTTAAAAACACGTCGTCTTCAACAGTTGACACGGGCTGCATGTCGAGGGCCCCCATTTCAGCTATTAAGTTGTTGCTAGCTTCACTCGGCGCCTTGTCGCGTTTGTTGGCTGCGTAGTTTTTTTATGCTAGGCTGTGAAGCGCTAGCAGCGTTGTCAGCAGCAGTCTCTGCTTGCAGCTTGTTCGGGCGTCTCCATCGCAGGTGCTTCATCCTGCGCTGCTGAAATGAGCCAGCTTGGTCTGACAAAGTGTAAAACTGAACTGTAGCTCCATTTTTTAGCAAAAAATAACCTGCCACTCATTGCTCCGCTTCTTACTGACGCCTTCACCTCCACTGTCAAGTTAAAGTCACGTGATGCGCGATACGTTGTTTGTGCTAACGTAACGTGCCCCGTGTATCTATCACGTATGAGGATAACTGCACCCCTGAGAACATTTATTGTTAAGTTAATATCATCATCTTTCGCTTTCAGGCAGCATTTACACCCCTTAATACTTTATTGTTGGTGAGAAATGAACGCGGAGGAGGAAAAAAAAAAATATGTCGTGTACACGGTTATTGATTTTTTTCTAAACGGTTATGATTTGCTACCCGTGCACACGTGTAGATATCGACACCCCTAACATAAATGATTTGTTTTCGAGATCAAATATGTGGGAAACGCAGGGAGTGAAAAAGTCCATCGACATCAGTGACGCATTACGAATAATCGGCGTTACTAACAGTGGTACTCGTAATCAAAATTGTTACTGTTTCCACCATTATAACAACAAAATGCGGCACGTCTCTATAAAAAAGGAAATCCAACTGCACCCACTCCGAAA